>JAULCC010165455.1:0-15611 GCA_032358795.1 Nuttallia obscurata
AATCCCCCCAGGCACTCCTGAATTATGGCCCTTGAATTGTCCAAAATTAGGGTTTCCGCTCTCTAAGTCAAAGAGTTATCATCCGGTCTTTATCAAACTTGGTGAGTATGTTGGTGGGCATAATATCTCAACCAAGTTCTTTAACCAGCCAAATCTCCCTAGGGACTCCTGAATGGCCTTTGAATTGTCCAAAATTAGGGTTTCCCCTCTCTAAGTCAAATAGTTTTCATCAGGTCTTTATTAAACTTGGTGAATATGTTGGTGGGCATAATATCTAGACCAAGTTTTATAACCAGCCAAATCCCCCCAGTCACTCCTGAATTATAGCCCTTGAATTGTCCAAAATTAGGGTTTCGGCTCTCTAAGTCAAAGAGTTTCCATCCGGTCTTTATCAAACTTGGTGAATATGTTGGTGGGCATAATATCTCGACCAAGATCTATAACCAGCCAAATCCCCCCAGGCACTCCTGAATTATGGCCTTTGAATTGTCCAAAATTAGGGTTTCCGCTCTCTAAGGCGAAGAGTTTTCATCCGGTCTTTATTATGTTGACATGATTGTTGAAAAACAGCTTAAGCAATCATTGAGTTGGAAAATCCTGCTCCAAAAAATGTTGTCATTACCATTGAATTTACCACAAATACGACGGGCGTATTTTGTGTCAGTTTGGCACTCTTATTAGCATTTGAAGGAAATAGTTTTAGGTTAACCTATGTCTTCTGTTTAAACAAAAATTGTCTGTTACTTGCAGAAATCTGGTTTGGACTGGTTTAGACACTGGTTTGGACTGGTTTAGACACTGGTTTGGCCGGCTCAGACACTGGTTTGGACTGGCTCAGGCACTGGTTTAAACATCAAGGCACACGGTTAGATTAACTGACAGCCATCATTGGAGTGAAATGTTCTTGATAGAGGCATAAAACACAAAGAGATTTAACCCTTTCCTTCACAGGCTATTTTTAGACCATTACATCATGCTATATTTAGATAAAAAAAAGAAAAATACTTTGGATAAGGGAAAAAATAAAAACTGAATGTTATGAAAAAGTTCATTTAGCAAACACGGTAGATCTTGATCAGACAGCAGTCTGGGTTTTCTCTGTTTGCAAAGATGTCAAAAGTTGCCTATGTATAGTCCAGGGTTATGGCAACTGACAGGCAGTTTTAATTGATATCCAGTTAAGCTGATGCTTTCAGTTTAATTTTATGCAGTTTGATACAAATTCAGAGAAATTTGTATTTAAACACAGCTTCAATATTATTGACAGCATTTGTCGAATATGGTTTCAATAAACTGTTATCCAACTTAGGTCTTCAATAACATTTAAATTTCAATAATTTATCAGTTGAATGTATATCCTAATTATTGTTTCATATGTGTTGGCTGTTTTAAAGCTGTTTTGATTTTACCTCCTCATATCTTTTCAGGGCACTTTGGATTGGCTGAGTATGTCAGTGGATAATGCCTGTAACAATAACAAAAGCCAATGGATTGAGAAACGTGGGGATTCATCCCTGAAATACGCTGTTTCCTTGATTGTGGATGGAGTTAGTGGCGGTATGACATGGGAAAAGTTCCGGTTTAAAACCTACGATGCAGGTATTTGTTATATACCTATGCAGTTTTTGTCTTAGATACAGTTGATACAGAGAATAGTGTAATGCATACCCAACAGTGCTGTCATGAAGCCAAAACCGATAGGTCAAAGTTACATTGGTTAGAGTAATGGTCATTTGTGATCTTATAATTTTGAAAACGTGGCATTGACTGTTACTCTTGCATTTCTAAATATTTCTTCTTTAAACATGTCCGGGGCTGTAACTTCCATGCTGATTGAAAGATTTTCATATAACATAGTGCAATTGTTCACTGTCGTGAGTCGATGTGTTGCATACAATAACCTGGTCTCTTCCAGGTCAAGGTCACAAATTGAGGTTAAAAGTCAGATTTACGACTAAAAAGGTTTGTCGGGTGCTAACTTCCTACAAGATTTCAGGGAAAATTCCTACATCTGTAGGTTTTCAGATGGTACATTTTGCAAAATAAATTAGGCCATATAAAAAAAAAAACTAGACAAATAAAGAGATATCAGAGATTTCAGTTTGAAAATAGTGCCTGTTTTATTAATTTTATTTATTTTACCACATTTATATAGCACTCTTTTTTATATTGGTCATACACTCATTGGTGCTTTATGTTTGCCCAGATTATCAGGTTGTAAGTTGGCCATTAGCACATGCGTAGATTGCAGCTTTTTGATGCTTTTTGTTCTGTGAAGTTTCATTTTCTCCAAATTTCAGTACCAAGCAAGCCAAAGTATAGAGTGAGCTCAGTAGCAAATAACCATACAGAACTCAAATTAATGATCTTGTTCAATGACCACTATGAATTAGAGGAAGGTGGTCGTCCAGAATATCTTCAAGTTGTCTATAAAGAGTCCAATGAGAAAGGAGAGTGTCCCAAAGGTGAGTGAAATAAATAACTCTCAATTTGTTATTTGTGTTTTAGGCCTCTATTGTGAACATAAAACTAACGCCAATACATTAAGGTAATGATGATTCTGGGTATATTAACAAGTACTAAGCATCATCTTTACAATAGTAATAGTAAATTACAACTTCCCTTGTTGAAGCTGTGGTGTGACATTATTGACAGCACTGTCAACGGTGAATTATTTTTGTACCAGCAACAGTGTCTGATAGAGCTGGGATTTCAGTAAAGGAACCCTGAGTTGTAAAGGTAGTGATATTATCACTACATGACCAGGCTTTGTCTGAAAATAAGAGAGGTTCTCCATGGCCAAGTGGTTATGGTCATTGACTTTCAACTTTTCAGCCCCTAACTGCTGTGGATTCGAATTCCAGTCCACTTAGGAATTCTAAAGTGAGGAACCCTTCCAGCTGGCTAACGATAGGTTGGCGGTTCTACCTTGGTGTACTCTGTGTCGTGCCTGAAATAATGTACAGAGGTCTCCTTAAGTGCTCCTCCCTGTAATGACATGGACATTACAATATACCTGAAATTCTGTTGAAACGATGTTTAATTCCTAATGAACAAACCATGCAAACATGAGCCCCTTGTCAATAGACATATCTGCAGTCCATCAAGTTAAAGTGGCCCCCTACAACTTTGGTGGTCTCTAAATTTTAATCTGTTAGAAAGCACCTGGAAGTAGGCAACTTTGACTGGATATTTGACACATCCTGTCTCAGGGACAACACAATTTGAGATCCAGATCTTACACTCACTGTTGTCTTGTCTTGAAACATATGGGTTTGGTGTTTGAATATCACAAAACGAGAAGGCAGGGCTCTCTCATGATGGACTGGCATCCTGTCATCTGATAAAACAGGTCTGAGTCATGTACTATCTATAGCTGTGTCTTGAAAGCATGATGGGTTTGAATATCAAACTCATTATCAAAGAGTACATACAGCATTCATTGTATTAAATTCAAGCATTTAACCTTTAGCATGCTAAGGGAGACCATGATAGAATATGCAAACAGCTTGGATCCAAATCAGACACCAAGTAATTCCATGTCTCATCTTGATCCACACTACTCTGCCAATTGTTTCTCCTAATAGTGGGCAAATCTGATGAGTTTTTAAATCCATGCAGACAGATTAAGCAGACAAAAATTTCAAGAGGGTAAGGGTTGAAGTTACTTGTGATTTAGCTATGGTAACAGAACTTGATTTTAGCATTATTTATTTATGTATTTTTGTTTTCTTGTCTAGATGGCATGAAGATGGACTTTCCAGTTGATTTCAATGACCCTGAGGTCAATTTAGGTGGTCTGAAGCCAGGCACCAGCTATGTTGTGTGTGGTAGATTTAATAACTCTATTGGAGAAGGCTCCTATGGAATTCCCCAGATGATGGAGACAAGTTCAAAAGGTATGATGACAACAGAATATTTCTGCAAATTATGTGAATTTTATTTTGGTTTAAGTGTCACTTTTAAGAGTCTATTGTGAGGTAACCAAAATAATTGTTCTCTTGGGTAAGTTTACAGGTATTTTATTAGCATCTCTGCAAGAAGCTGAAAATTTTCACTCTTGAAACAACAGTAGTGGACAATTGACCATGTTTCAATGATAAACTCACTCATGACAGAGGCTGTAGCTAGGCTAAATATGAACATTCAACCCTCTGGATATAAAGGAGAACAATGTTACCACTTCATCACTGGTCTAAAAACTATTGGGCCCAAAAAGTCTGTGTAAACAAAATAAAATACTAGTAGCAATGGAATAAATCTTCCTGTTTCTTCTCTACCTTTGTTGCATTATTTAATGTATGAGTAAAGCTTGAGGGTGCATTGGTGTAGGGGATATGGTGTTTGCCTTGAATTCAGGAGGTTGCAGGTTTGAACCCTAGGTGGACCTTTCTCCAGACCTTCATTTGACACCAAGTACTAGTTCAAACCAGGAAACGGACTGGAAAATGTTCCTACAAAACATAGGCTTTCACCATAATAAAGCTAAGATTTTCAAAACATGAATTTATAAATCCAATAATTCATGAGGATGAATGCAAGATTCTATTTATAACATAACTATCTACAATTAGATTTATTTCTGGATTTTCCCACCATCACAGACACTCTCATTTGATTTCTTTATATAGAAAGGATGAATGGACTTGTGCTATTGGGGACAAAGTAGTTCTAAATGTGCCCCATTACTGTCTATTGAAACTAGGTAGTTGATAGAAAAACTGGCATTTTGTTTGCGGCGCATTTGAAAATAACTTGTCCAAAAGCTATAATTACATGTGATTATTGGCCTGTGAATATCGCAAAACAAATAATGACATTATGACACGTTACAATTATAAATGAACTTATTTACTGTAGTAATGCATTGAGATTTCATCAATGGCAGTGAAAATTTGTATGAAAACATCTGGTTATCATCTGTGTGAAGTTTCATTATTATTATTATACCCCAAACAAACAAAGTTTTTGTGGGGCATTACCTAGTCTGCCCATTTGTCTGTCAGTCCTTCTGTCTGCTTGACTGTCTGTCTGTACATTAATATGGCTTGAAAGTGCAACTCCTCGTTGCCAATTAAAGCAACAGGCCTTGTAAGTGCAAAGTCCTCCTAAATGGCTGGATTGATATTAGGAAAACTTTACACTGTTGCAGTATACACAACTTGAGGATGTGCATGAATGAGGAGAATTCTTGTCTGAAATATTGGAAGGGACATAATTGAACTATTAAAAAATTATCTTTTTTTTTAAAGTCAAACATTTTTTCAAAATGTTACAGTGATAGGGGTTATAGTATGAATTATAAGGTAATCCTTGTGTGAGTTGAACTGTTCTAATATGTATTTATATTTTGCCTGTCTTTCTCATATCAGTGGTATCATGATAAAAGTCATGGCAAAAATATTGTAAATTGTTTATTCATTTATCTTTATTCAGAAGACAAGAAGACCTGGATAATTTGGGTAGCTGTATTTGGCAGTATTTTAGTGCTTATGCCGGTGTGTTTTTGCATGTAAGTATTTATTTTCTGCGTTTTATGCTTTTGTTTTGGTTGTTTATTTGATTTACGTCACTTCTGCCATCTAGTGCAAATGGACATCCTCAGAGAGAGAGGAATGTGGATACAGAGAACTCTTCTGTAGAACTCTCTGTTTCTGTTCACAGGCTCCTTATATAGGGCAAGAACACAGGAGACTGACCCCTGGTTTGTCACTTTATCCTGGCAATTATAATTCCATTATAATGCTAACCCTGAATCCCGAGTGCCAATGAGGAAAAGCCAATGCTACCAATTTGACAGTCTTGGGTTTGAGTTAGCCAGGGATAAAACCCACACTCTTTAGCACCTGAACAGAATCTCTATCCCACAGAGCTGACTAGGGTTTCAGTGTTTTATTTGTCTGTAGAAAAATATTCCACTTATATCATTGAGGTTATTTAACCAATGTGTTTGAGATTTCTTATTTCTGAACCAATACATATTTAATCTGTATGAGAGCTCTAGCTTTTATCTAAATGAAATATACAATGCAGTAAAAAAGATAAGTTTGTTTCTAAATAGAATCTCTGCAAGTAACTGACAACTTTCTCACTTGAGACAGTGCATGGTGAGAGACAACTGATTATACCATCACTGTGACAAAAATCACTCCACTTTGAGGTTGAAGCTGGGCTGGGATGAAACCAAACACTTTTTATGTACTAATACTGGTAAAACTGACAGTTGTGGATTATTTCATTAACCCTTGACTCCATTGAAACGACTTTTGTCATGTACAACCAGTGTAGATCAAGATTAGTCTGCACGCATGTCTGGTCAGGATCTACACTGTTGGCTTCTAGGACAGAAATAACCTTATTTGTCTGAAGACATATAGTGTAGAACCTGATCAGACTGCACAGATGTGCAGGCTGGTCTGGATCTATACTGGTCACACATGAAAAAAGTTGTATCCATGGGGTATTGGGTTTAAGAAGTCATTCTCTGTTAGTTGTTTTTTAAAGTGTCCGCATGACCAGTCAAAATGTCTATTTTGGTTGTTTTAGGTGGGTGATGGGTTTTGTAATTTTGTATGGTAAATATTCATTACTTTGTAGTGCTGAACCGCCAATGTAAAGTCCAGTTTAACATGTAATCTTGAGTGCTTTACACAATGGGGTAGTCTAGTATTAAAGATTGGGCCTATTGGTTCAATATTCATATATGACCAAAGTTCAAAGAGCTTTTGTAACAGTCAGTATAAATCAGTTAATTAAAAACCACTGAAACTTTAACAACAAGGCTGATAGGAAAACCTAGAATATGGTGGTTGTAGAGAGATAAAGGGAAATCAAATGTACTGTAATTGTTTACCTAAATAGGTTCTGACTGTATTGTTTAAGAGAGAACTGGCCTTGAGAAAAGGCAAAAATGGATAAATTCCACTGTGTTTCCTTTCTCTCATTGTGAACATGTTCTATTCAACAGCTATAAGATTAGAGGAAGATGGAAGAAATATACTTTGAAAAGCAGCAAGGTGGTTGTACCAGTAAGTTTTGTTTTTTCTTTTACACTTTCACTATGTAGCAGTAAGTTTAGGTTTTGCAAGCTCACTTTCACTATCTACCTAAGTTCAGGATTTTGATGTTAATTTTGACTATTTATGTGTAGTGTTTGGATGTGCTTTGTACCTGTAAGTGGAGGTTTTGAATGCACATTTTTTGGATGTACCTTTGTGGTTTTGCATGTGCACTTTTACTATGAAACTAAGTTTAGGTTTTGTATGTACACTTCCTATTATTTACCTGTAAGTGGAGTTTTTTTATTTACATTTCTACTATTTACTTTCACAAGTTACCAGTGAGTTTAGGGTTTGCATGTGCACATTTACTTTGTACCTATAACTTTAGGTTTTGCATGGATGCTTTCACTATGTACAAATAAACTTAGGTTTTGCATGTGCACTTTCCCTATGTACTTAAGTCTAAGTTTTGGATGTACACTTTCTACTATTAACCTGTAAGTTGAGGTTTTGGATGTGCACTTTCATGAGGTCATAAACAGTTTTTACATGGATGCTTTCACAAATTACCATAGAGTATAGAGTTTGCATGTACACTTTTACTTTGTACCATTAACTTCAGGTTTGGCATTGATGCTTTCACTATCTTCAAATTAATTTAGGTTTTGCATGTGCACTCTACTATATACTGATACTTAGTCTCAGTTTTAGATATGCACTTTACTATGTACCTGTCAGTTTAGTGCACTTTACTATGTTCTTGTAATTCTAAACTTTTTCCTGTGCACATCACTATGTTTTACATGTAGTAATTCCTGGTTTTGAAAGTGCACTTTACTATGTTCTTGTAATTCTAAACTTTTTCCTGTGCACATCACTATGTTTTACATGTAGTAATTCCAGGTTTTGAAAGTGCACTTGACTGTGTGCCTGTTAGTTTAGATTTTGAAAGAGCATTATACTATGTTTTAGTATTTCTAAGTTTTTGACTGTGCACTTTACTATGTACCTGTAATTTAAAGTTTTACCTGGAGGTTTCCATTATGTACAAATAAATTTACATTTTGCTTGTGCATTTTACCATGTATCTGTAAGTTGGGAGTTTGAGTATGCACCTATGTAACTGTAATTTCAGTTTAAACATATTTTCATTTCAGAACTGGTACAACATAGAATATTAGGCATAATTGAAACAAAAAAGCAAATCTTATAGTTTAGATTTTATAGGTTCACTTTAAAAAAATTATATTGAGCTTTCAATCACTTTAAAATTAAGATCAAAATCTGATACAAATGGAATTGAATATTGCCATTACATTTGGGTTCTGGCTTTATTTTCACTTTCTACATTCAGAAAGTAAATAATAGGAATTGACTCTTGAATTTCTACCCATAAATATTGATATGTCGTTACAAATACAAGAATGTTTCAGTGTGATTAATTAATGTTTGTCAGGCTACATGTAGTGTTTGGGGACCACTGTCACCACAGCAAGAGACCTGTCTGTGTTCATCTAACTATCTGTATCTCAGTTTGTCTGTGCATTTGAATTATGTCATTAGTATTGATGTTTACATGTTTGTGCTGCCCTTTGGTATTGCTGTCTTTTGAAGGTGATTATATCACCTTCATTTAGGTTTGGTCAATTATGGGATTATGTCCTATAACAACGATTTGAACTATTTCATACTCCATTAAATATAGCGCAACAAATCAAAGTAATCTGTCTAATAATGTCTTGATGTACAATCAGGTTAATATAAAGTGTTATGTTGACAGTTTACTTCGAAATTCTTCTAGATAAGTGCAAATGTTTCAGCAGTAAACTTGATTACAAATATTCCTATGCGCCATGCTTTTAGGTCGGGCCTTATTCAGGTACTTCACTGTACCAAACCCCAGAAGTGCTGCATTAATTAAAGCCAGGTCTAACAGGAAAGAGCTGGCTAGACAAATCTGTACCTTTGTTGTTTTACCTCAGTTTCCTCTTGTTTGCATCTCTCTAATATCACTTCTTAAATCATTTAGGTCGGTGGTTTTACCCGGGAGCACTCTGTGCCTGACATAGTGTACAGAAGCCCCCAGGGTCTTCCTCCACCTGTAATGAGCTGGACGTTGCGATATGACTGAAATACTGTTAAAGCGACATTAAATTCCAAAACAAACAAAAATCACTTCAAGCAGTACTTTTAGTACTTTGATTAATAAGGGGCATCACTGTAGAATTTCATCAATTTTGTAAGAACCATAACTCTTCCTCCTGTATGTGTTGACTGTAAAAGTCACCTTACAAATATACCATATAAAAAAAATTCTAATCAGCTTTACTAATATATAAAATTATTTTTATGAAACTTAACAAAATCATTTTTCCCTACACATTGCAGGACATTGGTCATAAAGTGAGAGATGAATACCAGGAACCAGATGTATATTTTAAAGCTGATACAGTGACGGTAGAGGTAATTAAACATTCTTTATGGTGAATTCTAACTGTCATCAACCTGTATACAGAGGAGTGTTGGAAAGCATTGCCCCAGTACTGGTTCAAATGTCTGATTTCAGAGAAGCAAAATGAGCCATTCCAAGACAAAAAGTCATATAGCAAAAATTTCAGAAATTCCAAGACGCAACATCAAACATCTGTATTAAAGAAGTTTGAGTTGGGTCATTTACTGTAAAACATTTCTTGATCTACCTCAGTCTGTGAGTGTGTATGTGTGTGTGCATCCATCCGTAAGCAGGTGCTTGTTATCACGATTAAATATTCGGTTTTGATTTTATCCCAATCAAACCTACACAGTAGTTAGATATCCATGAGAGCTCAGTTCCATTTGAAAACCAGCCAGATCTACACAAGCATGACTGGCTAATGGCCCTTGAATTTGTAAAAATTGTTATAATACAGCTTGTTTACAAGATAGAGTCTCCATTTCTTTTCTGGTCTTCACAAACTTATACAGTAGTTAGATATCAATAAGTGCACGATTCCTATTGAAAACCAGTCTTATCCACCTATGCGCAACTGAAACTGTCAAAATTCTTGTCAAAATTGCTATTTTACAGCTTGTTTACGTAATAAAACTGCATTTCTGTTTTGAGCTTCACCAAACTTATACATTAGATAGACATTAATGAGAGCCTAATTCCTTTCGAAAATCTGCCAGATATGCTTATGCATAACCTCTTGTCAAAATTCAACAAAAAATTGAAGGAGTGTTAATCATATTGAGGAGATGAGCTATGTTTTAACTCAGATTATTTTGGATAGAGTTAGGGCCCTTAATCCTAGGAATTACTTATTTCCCTTATAGGGATTTTAAGATGGGCAATTACAGGCCCCTCATGGTCCTCATGCACTGATAATACTTTTTTAGGATTTTTTCTTCATGACTGCATGTTTGAAATAAAATAAACAACTTTATAAAATGTTTATCAGAATGAGGACATGTGTGTATTAATTATCATTTTGTTCCACTTGCATGATTTGTGATAGATTTGCAACCCTTCTTGGAAAAATTCATTCATATGAAAATGAGATTTTATTAGTCAGTTGTCCAACAATACATAGACTGACAAAGACTGATGCAAAAATCTGAATCAATAACACCATTGATATTCATTTTTGAGTGTTTGTTTTGTTTTGCAGTTGCAAGATGGGGATAGTGGGACATGTGTGGACAGTCCTGCTTCAAGCCTATCTCAGGAAAACCCAGTGGAGGGTAAACAGGGTAAATAATATATTGACAGCTTTAACCAGGCAACTTCTGCACTTTACCAACCACAAAGTATCTTATTAGTTCTCTACAGGTTGATGTTCAAGTCTCTCTGTCCATCTGTCTGTCCCACTTCTTGTCCGGGCACTATTTCCTACATGCTGGAATGGATTTTGCTATAACTTCACACAATTGTTTTCCATAACAAGTTGATGTGTCCCAATGTCACCTTTTGGATAACTTACATAAACATATATAGAATTTTAACCCATTTGCTACCACGATCCCATATATGGGATATAGGGGAACAGTGTAAACCCAGATCACAGGGTTTCTGTAGGAACCCTCTGATCAGGGTCTGTACTGTTTATTGTGTAATTTGCATTTAGAGGTACACAATTTATATTATTTGTAGCTGAAAAAAACCCATTTGTGAAAAATGGATATGATTATCAATTGTGCTAGTTTTGTAGAAAAGTCTGGTAGCAAATGGATTAATCACCTATAATCAACACATATTCCTTTCCATTTTACATGTTAGGGCCATAGGTCCCACATGAGTAGACCAGTTCTATTAAAATATCACATGGTTATTAACCATGTGTGTCACACACTAAACCTAACACACATCGAAGGTCAAGGTCACATATAGGGATCACATTATTTACACAGACATATATGGTGTCATTTTTCTTTTCTGGAGCATACATTGAAAATTAATGGAATTCAATACAATTTCATACAATATTCAAGCACAAGGATAGGAAGTGTGATGTACAAGAACCATAACTATATCTTGACTGATTTCCGGAGTTATTGCCCTTTTTGCTTTTTATTTGTCTGGAGCATAACATGTAAATAAATTAATAGAATTAAATACAGTTTCATAAAGTGGTCAAGCATAGTGAGAAACAGTGCAGTGAACAAGAACCATAACTATATCTTGAGATTTCAGATGTTTGCATTTTTTAGACTCCATTTCTGAAAGAAATGGGGATATATTTTTGCACATGTTGGTCAGTAGGTCAGTCTGTCTGTCTATCTGTAGACCAAATGGTTTCCGATCAATGATTCCTCTATTGTTATACCTATAGTCCTCATATTTGGTATGGAGGTTCATGATGATGAGTAGATGACCCCTTTTTATTTTGAGGTACGTAGGTGAAAGGTCAAGGTTACAGTGAAATTGAACGTGAAAAGCTAGACCAAATGGTTTCAGATCAATAACTCATCCAACAAAAAGCCTATAGTTCTTATATTTGGTAGGGAGATTCATGATGATGAGTAGATGATCCCTATTTATTTTTAGGTCACTAGGTCAAAGGTAAAGGTCATTCAGCACTCAAATTATCCAAATGATTTCTGATTAATAACTGATCCATTGTTGAACCTACAATCCTAATCTTTAATAGAGATGTTCGTGATGATGAGACTTGTTTAGACTTAAGACTTTTTGCCTTTTGTTTTTTTTCTTGAATAATTTAAAAACTAATGAATGCAATTCAACACAATTTCATAAATGGGTAAGCGCACAACTTGAGAAAGTGCAATGTACATACACAATACATCTGACTTTCAATTACTACATAGTTATTGCCCTTAGTTAGTTTGTTAATAATTTGTGCACATAACTCAGTACAATAACTTTAATTGCCATCTGGTAAGGAACTTTTGTATTGCATGGCAATGCTTGATTTCCTTGTTACTGTGGGATCGTCTGACATTATTGTTGTTGTTAAATTTACAATTTTCATTTTTTTTAATCTTTTTTTCATAATTGCTTTGAAAGAGTACATCTGTTGATGTTAGTATGCATTAAACATAATACATTCGGTTATATTTAAAAACAATTATACCATATAGATCTTGAATTAATTGAATAAAAATTTGAATAAAAAAGCTATATATAACATATAATACCCTCTTGATGAATTTTAACTTTTATCACTGACATTTCTTCTTTCAGCTGTTGAAATTATGGAAAGCACACCCATTCTTGCTCGTTCAGAAAAACAGATTAGCAGGTGTTCATCAAACACATCAAACTTGTCTGGGTATATGAAAGTTTCAGAATTTGGACATGGCAGTTTGTTTGATGGTCTACTTCCTTGCAATGATGATGAAACTGGTGAGGATAATGTGTTCTTTGCACCTCAAGGCAATACTGAGGATGGGTTTGGAAACACTAGTGAGGATGTTTCACCAAATCTTAACACACTAGGTAATATGCAGGATGAAAATGATTTGTTCAACAGAAGCACGGATGCTGAATCTACAGTGGTTGAACAGCAAGGAGATGAGTGTTTGATAGGCAAGAGAGCCACTCAGCAACATCCTGATACAAGAACCAGGATAGATACACAATACTGTCCCAATACAGTGCTGGAAGTGCAGCCTTTGCCATGTCAGACCAAACCAGATTTCACACCACCAGTAACCAAAGCCGATATTTTGGAGGAAGAATCTGGTTTGTTTGAGGAAAAGGTAGGAATGCCCAAGGAGACTGGATTAGAGAGTGCTATTCCTGAAGCACAGGCTGCTGATGACAGAAAGACAAAGACACCAACAGCCTCAAGCCTCAGTCAGGATGTACTAACAGATGACTTCAGTACATACTATGATGTTTCAAAAGAAAACAGAAAAAATTACAATCATGCAAATGTTTCAGAGACTGATCCGTTAGCTGAGGAGAAAGGTGCAGTAATTGGTGGTTGTTTTGAAAAGAAACATGATGATGATCAAGCTAGTAGTGAAGATAGTGGATGTGTGACTACGGAAGATAGAGATGTTGTTGAAAATACACGTCTGGGTATCATTAGCCAGTTAGAGAAGGAAAATCTGACAACAGATTTTGTGGTACATGACCAGACTGAAAATTGTACAGATAAAATTGTTTTGACAGAATCCAAAAATACTGATACAGATTTTTTTTGCAACAGCTTTGATGCAGCAATGGGGAATGATAGCTTTGACTACCAGAACCCTGATACATTTTCCTTAGGTCAGGGGTCAATTCTCAGTGACACAACAGACACAGACAAAGAGGACTCAAGAAGCATTAAATCGGTCACATCGTTCGGAAAAGCAGACACACTGAATCATCATAATGTTTCAAACTCAATAGATTCTCTTAGCATACTTTGTAATGAAATCTCTGCATTTAATAATCCATTGAATGGTGATATTGAAGCAGAGATAAATTGTATAAAAGAACTAATTGATGACCATAGTTATGGTGATACCTCATCTAAGAAATCTGCAGCATTCAGAGACCTGGAAAAGTTGGAGACTGGAAACCAAGGCAGTTATGATATTAAGCAGACCTCCAGCCCAGCCAGTGGAGAGGTCAACTCTTATGTCAAAGCTGGAGTTGATGTCAAAGTAACAGATGTCTTATCTGGGAAGATTGATGATGCTGTTGTTAATGCTCAGAACATTGGAAAAGTTGTTGGTGAAAACATTGTTTGCTAGAGATATTGTAGTTATATATTGGTCTAACAGCTTTAAACCTCCAGCAGTTTACGACCTGATAAGTTGTAAAACAATATTAACCTAGATCAGATAATTAGGGCTTCCACTGGCAATGTGATTCAAGTTCGATGTCAAGGTCTTCACCTACAACATTGCCAAATTGAAATAAGAATAAAGAAATCTCAAAGTTATGGTCCGGACAAACAAATCCCGACTATATGGGGAGACATAATTCAGTCGCTGATAATCAATACACATTCTGTTTCTTGTTCGGAGCATAACTTGAAAAAGTAATGAATGTAATTCAACACAATTTCATACAATGGTTTGGCACAATGAGAGGAAGTGCAGTGTACAGAGTGCAGAGTTATTGCCCTTTGTTACTTTCTTTGTCATTTGTGCACATTACTTAAAGCATAATAAAGCTCAAAATCATAAGAATTTGCATACATTTTTGCAAGTCAAATGAGGTGTATATCACAATATTGTGGTCACTAAAATTGTTTCCTACACTTCTATATATACAAAAAACACAATAACAAACTTAAAATTGAGTATTTATCAGCTCATCATTTTTGACATTCTAATTTAAACACTTTTGAAACAAACTGGACCTGCTCATAAATAATCAGATGCCCCTAATTTACACATATACACATGCTGATGACATCACATGCTTTGTGGTACACATTGAACACTACAAATTGATTAAATCGCATCAAGAGATATATTCTAGATATTTAGACTAGAATAGAAGGAGTCTAAAATACCTATCAAGTTGCCAAATGTAAACAATTCCTCAAGACTACTGTCATGTTAAAATTAGAAATAAACATTGATTTGTCGATTACAAATAGTGTATTGAAATTCACATGGTAAACTACACATGTTCGATGATAGTTCTTATTCATTATTATTCAAACATGCACTAAATAAAGCAAGTTTTAACACATTTTTTGGCTTTAATATGGCTTTAATACATTATCTTTAGTTGCCATTTGGTAGAGGACTTTTGTATTGCATGGCAAAACTACATTTCCTTGTTCATAAATAGACATTAATCTACCTTAACTTCATAACTGTACAAGTTCTATAATTCAAATCCAGTATAATATTGTAGGTATTTTGGAATGACACTTGACTTGTTAATGCTGGACAAGTCTTCAATCTTATTAGTTATTAGACTCTTGATTGCAAGCAGATGACTTCATAAGACTATCACAGGCTTAATATTTAACCAGTCAAACTTTCAGCACAGATTATCCCCTGACATTGCTTTGCATATTTATGCAGACGATGGTTGAAGAACTATAGAAAAAGTTTGAAACAACTCTGCCCATGGTTTTATTGAAATCACTGTGACCTTGAACACAAAAAGCTTGTCTGATTGATAACTAGATCACACCTGAACCTAGGGTCCTC
>JAULCC010165456.1:0-13281 GCA_032358795.1 Nuttallia obscurata
TTGACTAAAATTTGATATTTTTGCTTGTGTATATGCTATATCATTCAGTCAATCTCAAATATTAAGATTGAATTTGCAGATGGTATTCTATATTTTATCGGTGTCTATATTTGGTGAAGTGTGTAAGTAAATCTACTCTGTGTGTCTAAACATGGAAATACTTGATAATTCCATGGTTTTAAGGCAAAACATTTTTTATAAATTTTATGCTTAAAGAAACAGTAAAGAATATGCTATTGCTGAGTATAAATCAATGAAAATGACTCGCATCGTTTTAGCTATTACAGGATTTAGCAAACAGAAAAAACAAACATTTGCAGGCTTGGTGTTTTCAGTCAGTGTTTTGAAACATATTTACTTTCTCCTATTGTTTGTCAACTTGACACTTGAATACGTATCTAATTCTATATAATCGCTGTGTTATCGCGTCAACATGAATAAATAGTAACGTATTTATCTGTAGTTATGAACATCTTATATTCATAAGATTCAAATCTCTATAAAAGCTGAGATATATAATGTTAATGACAATGAATCAAACAATAAATAATAAATAAACTAAAATTTGATATACATCATTTATAAACTGATTTCCCTGTAACATTTTATTTTTCGGAAGGGGTCTTCTAATCTCCATATGAATGATATAGTTACACATGTGCGATGCGTATCTCCGAAGAAAGACCACAAACGGCTCTGACCCCCATCGAGTGAATCAAATTTTGACCACGCTTCGTCCCTGACAGTGATGTCATTCCAGTTTTATCAGATAGAAAGCTGTACCTTTTCGTACTTGATTCGGTACATGCATGTTTAGATACTAATGTTATTTCTTTATGCGAATATACACACGACTTTGGCCTAGAGGACGAGATGCTACAGCATTACGTCAGCCATTTTTAAAGATGCAGTGATGCATTGTGTGTTGTTTACCCCAGAGATAACGTAGCTGAAAGCTGATCTACTGTAGCTATGCCAAAAAGAAATGCGCAAGATCTATATTTCCCCTTGGTATATACGTTATTTTGGTGTTTTGCTTGTAAATTCTTTTCGATCTAGCAAGTTTGGAATATTTTCAAACACGCTCATGTAGCTCTTCGTATGAAACGCACAGTCGAACTTTTTCACGCGCGTTTCCTAGCATTTCCAATTTTTAACCAGTATTTGGGCTGGCCTATCACTTGACTGTTCCGTCAAAAATTGACTGTTTCAGCCAGTTTTCGACAGAATGAATCACGTGACATTTTTTCTTGTCAGTTTCCTACCACTTATTATATAAAGAGCGAAAATTCCAGGATTAGGGGGAATTACACGGAGAGAGCCGAAAAGCGTAGATCTATGTCAGAGCGTTCATAAAGTATAAATGGTGCGCATTTCAAGATTTTCGATCGAGATAAAACAGTATAAACTTTTATAATTTTAATTGAACACTATTCCGCATTTTACATATTTACTGGCTTGCTCCAGTTTTAAAGACTTTATGAAGAGCATTCGAGGCTATTTAAACGATTTATAGAAACTTTGGTCGCTGACGTTGTGTTGTAGCTCTACAAACTAACACTATTATAAAATTACAGCTGTAAACAAATTGATTAGATCTAGATTCAGTTATAAATTCGCTTTTAGTAGCTACTGCAAGCTAGATCTAAAAAGTTCGCCGTGTGTATATCGTTTAAGTCCATAAATATATTATAAGTTTTATAAGACATTGTGTATATTATGCTTTTATAAAAAATATTCCTGAAATGAATAATAACAACCATCGCATTATACTGACTTTCGCCTTGGTTTGTTTATTTTATCCCCTCCTGTTAACCAACATCCATAACGGGACGTAACGGGACCTATATTCACTAATATATTAATGAAATTGTAGTTATTGTCTGTTACGAAAAGATGTAATTATATATTGTTAAATTTTCGAATTTTGGAATTGACATATAATTTTTAGTCTACATGCAATGTATAGTTTTTTATGTTATTTCTTACAGGCTGTCAAATTGCCCCATGTGGGCCAGGGGCGTGCTAATGTAGCACAAGAATATGGACCACTGCTTAACCCTTGCATGGTCGTAAGAGGCGACTAATATGGTTTTAACGTAAACTGGAGTTTCTGTATTTCTGATTCTCTAGCAGGTATTAAGTTGTTGGATCCATAGCCCATATTTTTATCTCGATGTAAATGAGATGTGGATCCAACAAGTTTTTTTCCTGAATGGCACCATATAACCTATACAGTGTTGTGGTGCCGTAAAACCCAACTCAACAGGCTGTCAATAAACTATTAATAAATTGTGAACCAACCTCCTTGACTTTAGTCTATTTGCAGTCCCTGGTTACACATACTAACTGGACAAATATTGTTTATTGGTTAAGTTTTTGTGATAAACCGTCCAAGCTATTGCTTTGAAACTTTTACCCCTACATCCTAAAATAATTTGGTAAAACAAGTAACATAATTCCAGCTTGCATTTGCAGAAGTTTTTGGCTCTTTTGGATTTAAAAGTTATTGTACCGTCAGAGTATTGCTTTGAAACTTTGAATAACTACTCATGCACAGAGGTCCCCCGGGGTCTTCCTCCACCTGTAATGAGCTGGACGTCGCGATATGACTGAAATACTGTTAAAGCGACGTTAAATTCCAAAACAAACAAAAAACTCATCATCATAAAGCAAAACAATAACTTAAGTTTGTATTTTGCATTATTTATGGTCCATTTTGGACATAGAAAATGTTCTTCTTGGTTAAGTACAGTTTTGTTTAAATCAGCTTCCATCCCCAAACTTTCAAAGATATTGTTTAGTCATTGGGAACACTTGTTTACATGTGTTATCATTATTAATTATCATTATGACTACGGTGCAGGAACAAACACTTGATTTTCCTTAGCGTAAAGATCCTTTGTTAATTAACATGATACAATCTTATTCTTTGTTTAGTCAGTTGTTCTCCATAAGTTTCAAGTTTGTTTATTTCAAACTTTTTACACCCAATTGCTTTTATGGGGAAGGTGGTCTAGTGGTAAGACGCTGGCCATAGGATCGAAGGGCCCTTGGTTCAAACCTAGCCAGGACCATTGGGTTTTTCTTAGCGGAGAGTAAATCCCGCATGTGTCTCACGCCGCCCAAGTGTATACATGGGTACCTATGAAGGTGTGAGTCAATGTGCCATGACTTCAATCTGCGCCCTTTGTTAACGGCCGACGTACTACCTGATGATCGGGGGAAACAATCGCACTATTGAGCGTATGTTAAATATGAAAAAGAGTGCTATATAAATGTGATAAATCACTATAAGTTATCATTATAATGAGATTAGATTTTGTGCATGTTAACCAACTCTTTCATGTGGTTTGCGTTGTGGTTGTTATTACCTTTGATAAAACCATTTGATGCAGTGAAGGATATTATTAATTGTTAATGAAATATATCTTATAAAACTTTTTTAAACAATTATTTCTTCATAAAATATTGTGCTTCATAAACTTTTTTCCTGGATGGGTTGAATCCATTACATTTGAATAGTTATTTATTGCAACAAAATCTTGTTTGAAGTATCGAAATTTTATCTGGCCAGGATAACAGATTATCTTATAGAAGACAATAAAGTGTTTCCTATATAGCTCATCACCTCCCCCAACCTGTTTTTGTTATGCATAATTATTTTCGTTACAGGTATAAATCTTTTTTCTGTTTTCCTTACCGCTCTTAATCTTCTCTTTATCTTTCTACATTTCTCTTATATTTGGCTCTCAGTCTTTTTCTGTTTCTCTAATCCAACTCTACATCTCCATTGCACAATCTCTCTCTCTCTCTCTCTCTCTCTCTCTCTCCCTCTCTCCCTTATATATATTTATACATGTGCCTAATAATTGATAAGGATATGGTTACATGTTACTTTTAATAGGACTTTGTTTTGAGTGCATCATCGTATATTTTAAATACTGGACCAAAAAAGAAAATTTCGCTAAGTTTGAATAAGTATAGCTGGATGAAAACAATAACGGGAAGTCACTGTTATATACGCTTTTAAAGAGGGATCAATGGTGCAACGTTTCGTGCAAAAATGATGACTAAAGGTTCACAGAAAACTGGGGGAAAATTGAACCAAGTGAGATAGGGGTCAAAACGAAAATTTACACTTTATTCCGGATATAAGCACATCTAATGTGGTCACACTGCATTGCATCACCGGTGCATTGGATTCATTAAATTGTTGATTTCTGCCTGTGGAATACTTTTCTATTCCTGAATGAATGCTTGACGACGTTCGTTGACGTTTGCAGTTGGGTTAGGACGACGTCTCACGCGTCTGTCCAGAATATCTCAGGCGTGTTCAATTTGGTTGATATCAGGACTTTAAACAAGCCAATCATCAATGAAATCACTTTTATTTGCAGTAAGACAGTATACAGTGTTTCTTGCTATGTGCCTAACTAAGACGATTAACACCATGATGTTGTGTTAAAACGCACCCGACGTAAGGACGTGTTAACCATTATCCGACAGACGAAAACAAACAATCTGCCAACTGATTCGGATATAATGAAGTCTATGTGCAAAAGCAGTAAACTTATACTAGGGATACGCGCACAATCTATGAATGTTGCGGTCCTAGAGGAATTGGGACGTTTCCCACTCTCAGTTTTATGTATGGAAAGATCTTTGAAATATTGGACAAAAGTCATGGGTAACACCAGAAATACCAGATGGGAGGTAGGCGCCTCGTAGCCCTTGGCTAGCGAAGATGAAGTAGCAGTGGCAATTTGGAATCGATTGCACTAATGAGTGTTCATTATGTACCCGTCTTGATCCTGCATCGACGTGGCAAGACTGGTGCGTTCTGTGGTTCGAAATTGTGTGCGAAGATTACGTATCCCTCTACTAAACCTTCCAACATGCTTTGCATCGTCTTTTGTCGACATACCAGCATAAAGCATGCCAATCACACGTTTACGTAAATTATAGGTTTTTTTTGCATAGTAAAAATGCTACAATGTAAAAGCATGCTGCTTGTTTATATTATTTGAAGCGTTTTCTTTTCTCTGACAACGACACCAGTAAGACAAGGTAAACAAATTGACGAAATACCACACGAGACATGCTAAACAAAGTGTGCACGTGCTATTCGAGTTTCGCGTTGTCGACGAACAACTGGGGAAAAAATCGATAAAATCTAAGAATCCTGATAACACAGGTCAAGGCTTATAATATCTACCTACTTTCTTTGCGCAATTATTTTTTTTAACACAAACGACTTTGTGTGTATAAATCGAAAGTTGCTATTATTGTTCAGTATATATAGTCGAAATGAATGTAAATAAGCGAAAAGCTGAATTAACTGTTTATGGTTGCTTGAGACAAGCTATCCATTTTAGTGAATAGTTTTCTTCGATATGTTTTTAATATATAAAGCCAGCAGGACAGTCACACTTAGCATAAATTTCCCTATGGACAATGGTATATGTATCATTGTCAGTATAATAGGATAAGTCATTAAAAATGTATCCATTTGTGAGAACAACTTGTTATAAGGGTTTTTTTACGAACGTCATACTTATCAGGTTATAAAGCCATTCAATAACAATGAAGATACAGACAGGCACTTACCACCACTGCTGCAACCATCATGTCAAGTAATCAAAGCTGCATTCTACACTAATAAGTGTTGAAAGTAGCAAGATAAGTGTTTGGATAATTTTTAAGTTGTTTTTATACCATTGATTTTCAGTTTAAGGGCAATAGAAATCTATTCAGTTTAAATGTTTCCTAAATCCAAAATATCTAGTTTTACTTCGTCGTAAGCTATAAACTACTTATAAAAACGAAATGTATTTTTATAAATCTATAAGCTATAAGGAATATGATAATTATAACAGCATTACTTTTTCACTATAGGAGGAATTATTATTCTAGAGATAATAATGCTGTCGATACTTATCATAAAAGATTAATGAATAATATAATTTTTATTTATATCATAATCAATCGTTCGTTGTTATTGATATTTATAACAGTTATCATTACTATTGTCATTATTATTATTATTATTATTATACATATTATTATAATTATGATTATTATTATAATTATTATTATAATTATTATTATTATTATTATTTTATTATTATTATTAATTCATGATATTTTCAAGTTTTATCTGAGGTTGACATGTCTTCTTTTATCAAACCACCTTTGGGCGAAATATATTTTGAATCTATGGGTGAAATATATTTTTTCATAACCTTTTGGCGTAATATATTCTTATCCTTGGGAAGAAATATATTCTTTACGTGTAAGAGAAATAATATATTCTGAAATTTTGGGTGAAATATATTCTAAATTTTTGGGTGAAATATATTCTTTACATATTGGCGATATATATTCTGAACTTTTGGGTGAAATATATTCTTTACCTTTGGGCGAATATATATTCTGAATCTTTGCGTAAACTATTTTCTGAACCATTCTGGCGAAATATATTCTGAATCTTTGGGTAAAACTTTTTCTGAATCTTTGGGTAAACTATATTCTGAACCATTCTGCCGAAATATATTCTGAACCTTTGGGTAAAACTTATTCTGAATTTTTGGGTGAAATATATTTTGAACCTTTGGGTAAAATATATTCTGAATCTTTGATTCTGAACCCTTGGGCGAAATTTATTCTTAACCTTTGCGTGAACTATATTCTGAACCTTTGGGCGAAATATATTCTTAACCTAGGGGTAATATATATTCTGAACTTTTGGGCGAAATATATTCTGAACCTTTGGATGAAATATTATCTGAATCTTTGGGTGAAATATATTCTGAATCTTTGGGTGACATATTTTCTGAATCTTTGATTCTGAACCCTTGGGCGAAATTTATTCTTTACCTTTGCGTGAACTATTTTCTGAACCTTTGGGCGAAATTTATTCTTAACCTTTGCGTGAAGTATTTTCTGAACCTTTGGGCGAAATTTATTCTTAACTTTGCGTGAACTATATTCTGAACCTTTGGGCGAAATATATTTTTAACCTTTGAGCGATAAATTCTTTACCTAGGGGTTGAATATATTCTGAACCTTTGGATGAAATATATTCTGAACCTTTGGGTGAATATATTTGAACCCCTTAAGAGAAAAATTAAATGTTGCCGGTTTTTTTATAAACTTCTTACAAAAACGAATGCATTTTATATTTATCCAGTGAATATTGTTGTACAAGTAAATTAATTCGTGCCATTATTTACCTATCAACATTCAAATGTCTCAGTGTTTGGTGATTTTCAGTTTACCCTTTGGCACATATATCTTTTGTTCAATTTATTATGTTTCTTAACGTTGATAAAAATCTTTTGTTCGTCTATCTTTATTAATCTTTCAAAATGCTTTTAGGGGATAACTATGTTTATAACAAGGATGGTCAAAGACCACATTGCTCGCCTCACATATGCTTGTCAGAAGAGTAACAGCAATATTGTCATTATAGAAGAGTGACAAGACAGTAGTTTCATTTTTATTTTGGCATTTGACTGGAAATTGTTACCTTGAAACTGCATCTAAATACTTGCTTCTTGCGTAAGACACGTAGTCTTATTATTTTGAACAAGTGTGCCAAGTTATTAGAATGTCCATTAATGAGTAAAGATGTTACAGTCCATACAAGGCCTATTTTAGTCTGAAATTTGACCTTTAAACTCAGTGTGTGACCTTTTCGTGGTAGGTAGAGATCTGGTTATTATATGCGACACATCGGCACAGGACAATGAACAATTGTGCCAACTTATTTGAAAGTCCTTCAGTCAGCAATGAAGTTACAGCCAGATTAATACTGGACAGACGCACGGACGGACGTAAGCACGGACGGACGTACGCACGGACGCACACACATACACTGAACATACATTAGGACGACTATGTCTAGCTCCCTCACAGAGGAGCTCGAAAATAAGTACCCCGCGTAATGCCTTATTTCTTGAATAAAGTCTATCTATCTATCTATCTATATCTAGTATCTATTTATCTATGTCTGTCTGTCTGTCTGTCTGTCTGTCTATCATCTATCTATCATTCTACCTAAACAATAGACTGTGTCTCCACTTTATATCCACAAAAGACCACACTTTTTCAGTAATTATAACGCATAGTTTCAATCCAATAAATAGATTTATGCATAATATCGCAATTTTATAAATGGGAAGTAACTGCTGCTATGACACTTGGCTGTAATTAATCTTACAGCAGGGGTTATCTTGCCACTTTTTACATGTTGAAGCATATACACACCTTCGGTACAGGTAAACTGTTTACACTGATAGAAAATGTTTAAAGGTATAGATATGTACATGTTCTAAAGTTAATCAGAACACATAGGCGGTATTTGATATCCCGGGGAACAATGTCTGGATCAGTGATAGTTATAGACAACGGCTCTTCAACAAGTAGATCCGGGTTCGCCGGCGAGGATTCTCCGAGGATTGTATTTTCATCTGTGGTCGGTCAACCGAGAGACAAGGTTAGTGAAACTAACCTGGGTTACAAATATAAATATATCAAATACACGAAATAATCATTGTATAGTTTATACTTTAGTAGCGGTCAACATTTATTTATGCGTAAGGTATGTAATGTGGAAGGTCGAGAGGAACCCGAACGAATCCACTCTCTTACACTTCCGGCTCAATCAGTTTCACGATTTTCATCATTCTCTCACCAGAGGGCGTGCTACACACTTACACCTCTGTCAACGCCCGGTGTATTCGGGTTCACATGGCTAATATCCTTATACTGTGTAGATTCTCGTACAAAATATAAATAATGAATAAAATGCTCGTAAGATTGTTTTGATCTCTGTATATATAACTAAAAATGAAAATGGTTATTTAAAAAAAAATAAAATAATATCTAAGATATATTTTAACCCAAGTTTTCGGAGTTAACCTTCTTACCTCCGCAAAAAAGTTCTAGCAGGCTAAGGGTTAAGTAAAGGTTTAAATATAAACTCTAAATAAGTAACATTAAATGAAGAGGAATTCGGATATACCCAAGAGCGGTCGACCAATGTCACTTACAAGTATTGTATGTAAAGGAAGATTTATTTAAAAAACTTTTATTGATGACAGTAATCTTCTTAACCATGAGTTGAGATAAAAATTTTAGAAAGCAAAACCATTCAGATTTCAACCATACGACTAGACTGTAAATCAATTGATAGATATTATAATTCCATTATATCCACTATTGATAAAGGCAAATATGTAAGATTTATTTTTTGTGAAGTGGAAAAGGCTTTTGATGAAGTATGACACCGAGGTCTGCTATATAAATTAAAACGCTTTATGGAATAAAAGGTAACTTATTTAAATGGATAGAGTGCTATCTTTGCGACAGAGAACAAAATGTTGTGGTTGAAGGGTTCTCACCTTGCTTCTCTACAGGAGAAGCTGGGTTTCTTAGTGCTCTTTTTCTCCTTTACATTATTGACATAATAGATAATTTGATTAATAATGTAAACACTTGTTGCAGATGACACTTCTCTCTTTGTAATTGTTGGCAATAAACAAGAAGCTATGAGTGCTACATCCCTATCAAATGACATTGGTACCATTAACGACTGGGGAGATCAGTGGCCAGTAACATTCAAAAGACTAAAACAATGATATTTACAAGGAAAAATTTTCATCATCACCCGGTTCACTTCGCAGGGTCTCCGGTATAAAATGTCCTTGTCTCATATCCACTTAGACTTAACATTTCAGACAAATAAAGCATACGTCTTACACTTTTCTGCTTTTACATGCTCTTACAAATCCAAATTTGTCCACCAACATTTTGTTTTAACTCTATGCAAAGAACTCTCAAATTATTCAACAGTTGTGTAAAATTCTGAAGATTTCTTTTAATTCAGTTGGACGAAAAATTGATGTGGCATATAAAAAAAATATGTTTGTATGCACAGAATTGGTCATTTCTGTTTTATTTATACTAAATTTGATTCATTTCCGCAGTGTATATTGAAATACGGTCAAAGAGAGTTTAACCGATTCAACATATGTTACAAAGTGAGAAAGACTGTTAAGTAAATTTTAATCTATACTCTCTATAGGAAGCCGTTTCTTACCAGAGAATGACTGGTCAGCTCTTTACTTTTGCAACATATTTCATATATCGTCACATATTTACGATAATTGTCTAAACATCTCAAATACGTTAAATGCTGTTTAGTATTATCAGAAATAATGATGTTACAGTGTCTCAAAGTTGCCCATATTGTTTTTACTATACATGGTGGTTGGTGTTCTCCTCTAAGGAAGGGAATGGAGTTAACATGGGTTGTCCTTGATTTGTTTTTATTATTTTCATACGGTATTGTATTTAGACAGATAACTCTTTCAGCTTAAACAACTGTTCGCATTATTACGAGTGGATAAAAAAAAATTAAATGGTGTTTAAGTTCAAAGTATGTTTGATTATTAAGCGGCTCTTTTACCGAAATTCAAATGTTAACCAAATGGTTGGCGGGGGTAGCCCTAACATCTTCTGAACATATTTCAAATATCGACATATAGTTGAACAGAAAAACATTTCGTCATTTTGAAAATGTTAAATATCTGAAGATCATGTCACAGATAAAGATTTTGCAAAAAGTTAAAAGTTGCACGAAAGTTTTTTGACTGCAGTTAGTGTTCAATCTAATAGAGCAAACAGATTGAACCTTAAATGTTTTGTTTTTATTTTTACAAGATACTTTAAGAAGTATCTTGAAACATAACTCTTTCAGCTTTTTGAAATTGTCAATAGATTGAAATATTAACTTAATGACTTAATGAATTTAATCGATGGGTCAGAGGGGGTACCGTTATGTGTCTGCTTCACAAACTATTGCAATTAACTGCGCATATACGGAAAGAACAATGTTTCATCTTTTTAAATATGTCAAATGTTTAAAGATCCAGTTAAGTGTAGCCCTGTGGCAACTTAATTTTGTGAATGCATGATGGTCTGAGTTAAACTCTGATTCAGTGGCACATCGGATCATAGAAAGATTTATCATGGTATACTCATAAAACATTTGTCGTAGCAAAATCTTGCGACAAGCCAGAAAAGGCACAAGGGCTACAACAAATTGAAGATGGTTTGGCGATGGGGACGCGACAGAAAAAAGATTTGTCGGAAAAATTGTCGAATAACAGTTGTTAATCATTTGTTTGACAAACCAGTTTCATCTGGTACCCACGACAATATGTCTATTGAACAACTGTCAAACTCATCACAGCTACAAAACATAGATATCTTAAAACAGTCGAACCAAAAAAGTTCATGCCCAATTTTGCCTCACTACGGCAAGCCGATGCCATGTTGCTTAACATTTCGTAGGACTGTCTTTCGACACTCCAATGCCGCATGATTTGCACAAATGGTATGTCGTGAAAGGGCACAAATGCGTTGTGGGTTCGAAGTGACCAATCCTTAAGAAATCAAATAGTTTAACATAGATTGGCTTGTGAATATTTTATGGCTTCAAATTTGTTATCTATTTTATGTTGACAATATAACACTTTCAGCTGTGTATGAATATCTAGTTATAAATCCTATTATAAACGTATCTGCCAATTCAATTATTTATCAGTGGTCTTACAGAATTTAGGAATTATTGGAATGGTTTCGAGAGGGGTTTGCTTGAGCAAACGACATGTGACAGAATATCGCTGCCACAGCTTTCATTGAATCATAGATTCATCTTTTTATCATCTACAATCATTATGCGAATAAAAACTTAAAATAATTTTATTGAACATTATGAAAATAACTACTGTGGAAACATTGCTTTGAATAATTGGCTATTACCAGAACCAAACGGGTCTCGGTGTTAGGATAATTGAATGAAACGCTTAAAAATTAGGAGCGTTGTATCACGCTGTTCATAGACCGTGGTTATGCGCAGTGGTATGCAAAAAAGTAAAACTTAAATACAGGTTTATAAAGCCAAGCCAATTGCTAAAGAAATCATTTTAATTTTAATCCATGATTAAAAATAAAACAAAAAATAAAAATAAATAAGCAAGCACTGATATTGATTTCACAATTTATTAATTAGTTTTGTTGATTATATTACCCATTTTTTTTATCATGTTTAGTTTTTTGAAGCTCACCATATAACCCAATCCCACAGTGGTAATATTTGGTATGTATTTTTTCTTCGACTTTTGATCAACTTACTATGTGATAAAGCATTTATCTTTTTTCCGTTTCACCCATTGAAATTATTAACAACGAATGTCATCGATTTTTTAAAGAGACCTTTTGGATGCAGAATTTAAATTTAATCGCACCAGATGGTATAACCACAATTTTTATACTGATTGTATTCTTTTCAAGCTCACGTTACATTGTCAGTATTTTGAAATTAGTTTTTATTGGTTTTAGCATTATTTTTGCATAGCTTAAATATTTCTCTGATGTCTATATATAGAAATTATGTATATATAAAAAAATGTGCCAAAGTAAATAATACACTTTGATGTTTTCGTCATTGACCTCGCTTAACATGATGATGTCACTTCGCCTCACTTTTTTTGTTCCGTTTTATTTATATTCCTTGAAAAAGGCCTTGTGCCGAAACATGTCGGATTATAAAAGTAAAAAGGAAACAGAGTTGTTTTTTAACTTATGCATATATCATCTATGAGCCAAAAGCTCGCTTAATAGCATTTTCCTGAACTCGTTAAATAAAAAATGGTAAGAAAGGACATCGAGTATAGGATGCTTTTATCACATGACAATACAACAAGACGTGATTAAGATTGTACTTATTTTAACTAAATAAATAATCCAGTTAAGTCTTTGACGTCATATTTCAATTAAACCATAGGCAACACATCCTGACCCCAGACCCACACTCAATGCCTTTAAGAAATTAATTTAATTGCAAAACATAGCGGCTGGCGTAATGACAAAACAATTCGCAACTTCGCAGGCAATATTGAGCACACAGTTAAATATGATAAGTGGTTTTCGGAATACTCTTAGCGACAGGGCGCAGAGGTTCTTTTTGGGTGTGGGTAAATATACGCCGAACGATGGTCTAGCTGGGGAAACAGGATGGAAACCTCCTATAGTCCGCCAATGGAAAAGCATTGCACTCTATTGGTCAAAATTGTCATGTATGGAACGTTCCAGACTTAATAAACGCATTGCTATGTGGTCTGATAATTTATCTGAACGAACATGTAGAAATTGGTGCTATTATGTTAAAAGTTTCTTTTCTATAAATGATTTTGATGCGTATTGTTCATT
>JAULCC010165566.1:0-13281 GCA_032358795.1 Nuttallia obscurata
GAAGGGGGTCTGAGACGGTACTGGTGATTCCTGGCGGGGAAATAAGCAGCTAGCTCTGCTAGAGAACTGGGTTAGAAAGAGAAAGAATGATAAAGATCGACATAGTCAGATTTAGAGGGAGTAACATAACAACAATTCTAGTATCTATATGAATATAATTACGTTCAACATGTTTTAGTTTCCTAACAATGAAGT
Organism: Nuttallia obscurata; assembly: GCA_032358795.1. Taxonomy (NCBI): domain Eukaryota; kingdom Metazoa; phylum Mollusca; class Bivalvia; order Cardiida; family Psammobiidae; genus Nuttallia; species Nuttallia obscurata. Next base: position 196 of record JAULCC010165566.1, read on the forward strand.
GCATTTAAAATGTCGACAAAGTGTTATCATACTTATCGTAATATGAAGTGATACAGTCTAAACAAGTGTTTGACGTTATCACCAGGTGAATAAATACATTTCCTTCCTTCATAAAAGTTAGCCTGATCTCAGATACGAAATGAACAGTTGTTCCCTAGGTTGTAGCACTACAAACTTGAAAGTTACCACAAGTTCAAAAGTTTTTGTGTTTTCTCTTGACCGTCAATCTAGACACCAAGTATATACTGGTTCTATCGAGGAAATGAACTCAAAAGTATTGATCTACATCATATGCTTCCAACATAAAGAAACTATTTCTGAAATAAACAAGTTCGCTGAATTTCGTTAAATGTCAGTTAAATAGAAAGTAGTATTTATAAGTTACCTCAATATCAACTCCCTTATCACAAGTCTTATCAGTATGTTATCCTGTAGCTCCAGTCGGTCAATGTGTACATATAAACTGATAATGGCAAAACAACTTTTTTTCAGTTCACATTACGCACTATCAGAGGTTTCCTTAATATCGCATATAATCCGATTATCAATTATCATTTTGTTATGTTCAACAGCAGTCTATATATTGATTACCGCGTGTGTGTAAAGGAATATATGTACAATTAATTCTGTATATGTATATCCATAGCAGGTATATTACAAATAACTATAATGGACACATTCTCAGGTTCCCCCCGTCAAGGTAACAGCTTGGTGATATTGGTTTGTTTATACGACACACCGTACATGCTTTTTATTGCTGTTTACAGCTGTCTGGCAATCAGCTGACTGACATATAATTAAATGACTAAATTAATGATGTACCAGCATGCCATACAGATAAAAGACCATACTTTGTAGGAGTTTCATATGAACATGATCGTGTGCGTCTGACTTGCAAAACTGAACATAATACCGCGTATACTTGGACTCGTGACTTGAGCATCACAAAACGAAATCTTCCACTCTATTTCGGACTCAATATTTTGGAAATGTCGTCTGCTAAAAATCAGGAGTTTAAAAAAGAATTCTGAATTATTTTGAAAGGGTGTTTTAAAAGCCTTCATGCTTTTCATCGTGTCAATGCAGGTCAAACCAATGCATAGGGACTCACAGGCGCTAAACGATCGTACAAAGAGAACGCACATTATGTCATAGAACAAAAGTAGTGATGAAGAACATGCTGTCTGAAACGTTTTGCAATACAATATGGAAATGGAATAAAGCAAGTACTAAGCTCCTGCAGAAAAACATAGAACTCTTTAATTTTCTGTATTGCATACATATGCATTCTACTACCTTATCATTAATGAAACACGAAATTCATCCAAAAAGTTTTGAAAACGACAGCATTAAAGACATTTTGTTGAGTTCAAACAGAAACAGAAACAGCTGCATTTGATATTATAGCTATCAGCAGACCGGTTATTAGCAACCAATATCTATTATTCTTGTCAGAGGGGCCACAACGCTTCTAGAAAGACTTCTAAGTCATATAATTGAACTCCTCTGGTTGACTGTTTTGATTTTCTTTAAATATCAGATGCATAGGCTTGGTTTCTGTAAACCCACTGTGAAAAAAAATCGGAATATCCCAACTGAAGAACATTGATACAAAGTATTCAATATCTAACCCCGTCGCTGTCATGTGAAATTTAGGCTATACCGTCCGAATGTGTACGTGGTACGTGGACAAAATTTCAGTACGAAGATTTATTTGTTTTCTCCTATTAATCCAAACGTTCGCTATTCTGTAATAGTACAAGTTAATGTCAAATTAATACTCATCTATTTAAATGAGTTGCATGGGGCTTGAGTTGAAGAATGGGTTTATGATAAAGGAATATATCTTTGTGAAAAATGTGTTGTTGTTTTTTTTTGCATTTTGAGCAATTGATATAGGTTTTAATATTTTGAGTCTGAAAACGAGCATATCGAGCTTTGGGTTTTATATTTATTTACAAACATCTGAATCGTGCATCTCTATGTGCACAAGATTTTTGTAAATCGAGCCATTCTTCAATGATATATGACATGTTAATTCTAAATATACATACATTTAGTAAATAGCTTCAAAGGTTCAAGTTAAAACAACCTGTATACATGATAGTCTGCATGGTAGTCTGTCTAATTTTGACATTTAAAACCAAAACCACAAAAGCATTCTTTTCAAAATACTAATTTAGAAAGTTATAAACCTCACAACAAAATATATTTGGACCTTACTGAGTGCATAAAAAACAGAACGTGTTCACATAAAACATTTCATACTGAAAACTACTGTAAGCTTAATCAAATTTGATCATCGTAGCACATAAATAAGTATACAATGAAAAAAAAAATCGAGTTATTAACTGTTTGTATATGTATCATCTGTCCTCTGTGTGTATTTGCAATTTGTGAACGTAGCATTTTAAATTTGTTGAAGAAAAAATGGTATATACGTAATGCTCAGCCATAGATGACAGACGAAGTGTATTATGTTCTGAATTGTATACGACCATAATTATAATAAAACAAATAAATAAATTAATAAATAAATATATAAATATATTGTTTATTTGTAGTGTGAGGCCACAGGCCCAAAATATAAATTCATGCCAATTCAAAGTATGAGTGATGTTCACATACATGCATCATTTACAACTTGGAATTAATTGAAAAGACAAACAAAGACATTTAGTAAAAACACACTTGTGCATGGTTCAGTTAGGCATATAGCAATAGTTATACATGTATCTGAGTATATAATATGCAGTAGTAGTGGCAATGATAATACTACATCAACAGTTTATCAATTTATCCAGTCTGGCTGAGTAAAATTGCTTTATGTAGAAATTTTGACAGGCGATATATATTGTTGCTGTATTTACTTGACATAATGTCGTTAATTGGTCACAAGTAGGTCTCCCTAACCATGGCTGCGGGGAAAACTCTTGTCGTAGGTAAGATGTACCACTATGAATCAAAATGAAATATTTGTTTAGACCTAGTTCTGTGCTTTGTCGGCTATTCCCCGTCATATTTTTAGTTTATTTCGATTCTTTTAATCTCTTTCAGACGTTTTTGGTAAACGATATATTTTTATGGTATATAGTAGTTTTAAATTCTAATACCATCCGAAAAAAGTTCTCTATTAAGCATTATCTATATTTTAATAAGATCGTTTATGCTGGTTTTTGTCTTTTGATATCATGTAATGCGTGGGTCGATGATTCCATGCACGCTTTGCTACGTATATATTACATAATAATTGTTACTATAGTATTTGAAAAATTATCTTGTTAAATAATCTCAGCGCATGTGATGTTATATTTAGGTTTTATGTTATCATGTATTTATGACGATGAGCTGTAATGCACAAATTGAATTATGTTCCGTTCTCTTCTATGTTCCCTGTATAAAAATAACGAATTATTTCATGTCTGGTTGATTTGTTTACTCTCTAACGTTGAACACGGTTGTAGAAAACATCTTACAATTAGACGTACACCATTGTTGAAAACTTTCAATATATATGATAGAACTGCCTTACTGACTATTGAATTAAACATTAAAAAAACTTGAAGTTGAAGACTTTTTCCCCACGACGTTATTTTGTGCAATAAGATGAATTATCCTGAGTAACGAACAATTTTCTTATGTGAAAAATATCGGAAAACCACTATATATAGACATTTTTTTTTGTTTGCATGTAATAATTAGCAACCGTTTCTCAAATTGAAATTGTTCTAATTTTTGAAAATGTTATTCCTTCGAATGGGTGTAGTATTTTGAATAATTATTTTGCTTTTAGAAGCATTTACAAGACCCTAGATTTGGGGCCATAGATAGAGACCGTATGATCCGCGTCGGCCGTCATGAAACGTCCCCGTTTTATCCAACTCCCAATGGGAAGCCCTCCAACCAACAATATGGCAGCTTTGGGACGCGGTCGTGGACGAGGTAGAGGGTTATTGGCTCGGGAGGTCCCTGATGAAGTCCAAAGTCGACCAGGTGGTGGGGGAGATGGTGTTCCCAAGGTGATACACCGATTTTTTTGCATTATATGCTTTCATATTCTTTATATGCTTTCATAGACAGTTCGAACATAACAAACATTTTGACTGCTGCACTGACGACTTATGGATGTTTCGCGACCTACCGTTTCGCTACCATATACGTTTCGCCACCGGATAGGTTTCGCGGCTAGATGATTCGCTACCCAATAAAGATTACACGTTATGTATTAGGAAAACGTGTGAAAAACATTAGATTGATAACGAGATTCATTAATTAACTCAACAATGTTTATTGCAAACACGTTTACACTTTATTTAAATTCTTCAACAAAATTAACACACTCGCGAGTTTGTGTTTCACGACTGTAAAGTTGTTAATCCATTTAACTGATATTACTCACGAACTTCAAAGAAAAGAAAAAAAACCGCTATAATTTGGAATAAAAACCTTTAGAAAAAAAATTACATTAATAAATTTTCTTTGACATTCTTGCCCCCTGTGGGACAGGGGGAGGATAGAATTCGCCCACTGCTTGAGAGTGCAAGGTGGTTGAAACCCATCAAACATCGACACCCAAACACCATTGCATTCACCACATACATACTTCGGCGCAATATAGCCTTTGTGTGCTGACGTGCCGTAAAACCCCATTTCACTCACACTTGACATTCTTAAACCGAAAAAATCTCAGTAATAGTATTTGTTTAAATACTTGACTAAGAAATAAATATATGGGTAGCGAAACTTCCACCTATTTGGTAATGAATCATCAGGCGTGAAATGGTATGGGTTGCGAAACATCCATCATCTACCACTGACGTCTGCATACCATAGGTGGCAGTTGGCATTATTTATGTAAATTAGTGGTTTTTTCTTGATATTTTATTCAGCCAATCTGAGCATTGAAACAAATTCTACATAGATCAAGGAGAAACTTTAAAAAAAAACAAGTCGTCTATGACACAAGAATACCAATGGTCACCACTGGTACGCTGCACTGACCATGAAGTTGCCCATGGTGCTGGTTAGACCAGTCCGGTCGTCCGGTATCCTCAGTAGGTAGAGCACCCGTGCTAGTGTAGCAGGGGTTGTCGGTTTGAATCTAAATTGGTGGCACTTTTTCTCCTAGATACTTAAATGCCAATATGGTTTCAGAAGAGGTTGAGGGCCCATGCCATGGGAGTCACCATTTGAGAGCTTGGAAAGCTCTGATTAGTAAAAGGGGGAAGCGTGTATGGCCCTGGGTAGTTGTTGGATCAGACCATCCACAGAGCACCTGTGCTAGTGTACTTATCCCATTATTAAAAATCGGTACAGATTTTAAAAAAAAATAAAAAATTGCCAGGTCTAAGATTATAAATTATCATAAAACAGTGCAATATAATGGAAACATGACATAGCCTAGAGCTGTCCTTGTCATGGATCATCACACTTAAATGACTTTTTATCAACAAGCACATGTTAATCTACTCTTTTCACCATGCTTTATTTCATTTCGGTATGTACAATCGAATATATTGTCCTGTTCTTTTATTCCAATACGCATTATTACCCCATGCAGACACCCTATATTTTCAGGGAAAGTAATAAATCAAGTTCTTGGAAACAAAAGTTTTCAAACCCCAAATACAGAGCAATTTTAGGGAATTTGTGACCACATGTTACATTCATGTAGGGATTAAAAAAATAGCATGTTGTCAAACTTGATATTTACAGGTAAAATTCATTTGCAGCGATTTAATGCCAAAAAGTTATTATCATCTAGAAAATTGACAGTTTTTCAAAGTAATTTTCATTCAAAATTCACTTTGGATTTTATCTTTGCCTTCATGCAGGCTGGGTAGTTCATTCAACAAGTTCTGGGTTTTCCCTGACGCTCAAAACCTGCGTCTCTGAAGCAATATTTGAACATTTTACCCCTTAAAATAATTAATTGGACGTAACTCCAAAATTCCACTCGGTGACATTTTTTTTTATTACGAAGACTGCATAAGTCAGAAATCCCCATTGTAAATAAACATCCCACAATTTATTCAAGCCAGATTTAGCTAGACTGTGTCTCAGTAATTGTTTATTTACTCCGTAATACTGCATCCAGAAAATCAATACTGTAAGTCTTAACCCGTCTGTTGTCAGAGTAGAAAGGAAACTGTCACCTCAATAAAATGTCCCAGCAAAAATTTTTGCAGTTTCTGCAGTCATCTGCTGCAAAATTAGATGATAAAAGCGAATCCAAATCTGATTTTTCTGAAATGGCTCCTTCACGAAAACGGTCACACACTTTTCAGTCAAAATGGTTACAAATGCACACATGGCAAAATTTTCCGGGTGCCGTGATGTTTTGCAATCCATGCATGAAAACTCATAAAGAAAACCCATTCACAAAAGGACTGTGAACTGTGATGTTTTTTCTAATATTTATTCTTATCCCGTTACATTATTGATAAAACATGGAGATTGGTAAGGCATTGTATGATTGTATGATAATGTTATCTACTAAACATCACACTCATCACTGGCTGAAATTAAGATTTGTACTGCAACCCATAAAAATAATTCTTTTGGGCCACTGCATTGGCAACAACAGTGACCCCCAAGAATTAATTTTGACTCCGAAAGTGTGGTGACTAGGGGTCACATTGACCCCCATTTGTCAGAGTCAATGGAATGTCTGTGAGGCTGTCTATATGGTAAACTGAAGGCTCTTAGCTTTAACCCCTTGATGGCTGCATTATTTCTTAGTTACGGTAGGTTCTTATCTCACCGGGATTAATTGTAGTGTTTTGTCTAGGCTGTTTCAGCCTTTGTGGGCCACTGTGCCTTTCTCAAAGGCAATGTGTACAGTACTACATGTCTTTTTTTTTTCGCTGAGTATTGAATACTCCTTAGTTCTACCAACTTAAGTTATAAGATTAGATATGTTAAAGCAACACAACTGTGTCATTGGTGACATGAAAACTAGTTGTCATCTGTTTTAGGTTGTTGAGAATGGCTCATCGGTACAGAAAGAAGGCAGCACTGGACAGGATAGCATCTCAGAACTTCAGGATATTCTAGACCACATCTCTCTTAACTGTTCAGACCAGGACATGGACAATATCTACCAGTTGGCAGAGTCCTCAATGGCCTCGGGCACGAAGATTGACGTACTGGCGGACACTGTTTATGACAAGTGTATATCAGACAGAGAATTTGCAAAGACAGGGGCATACATTTGTGATAAACTGGCTTCCATTGAAGTCAATGGAACTAAGTTTAGAGCAGCCCTTTTAGCCTTAATACAACAGGATTTCAAGCGTGAGTATTCTTATATGTTCTTTAAATTCAAATATGTTTGACCTTTTGTCAGTACTGTTTTCGCTTGCTAAAAAAATGCTCCTGGCAAAAATGCAAAGTGTAATATTTAATTTCAAGTTATTGTCTGACATGGCATACAAGTATTATTAAATCTTTTATAAATTAATTTATGTTTGCCTGGAGATTACATGTTAAGTGAAAAGTGATGTTAATAACAGAATTAGAGCTAAGTGTAGTTTAGGGGTGTGTATAGAGAGAGCAAAAAACAGAGCTATTGTTTCCCTTATTATGGTCCCAAGAGGATCAACAATAAAAAGTTTCTATATAAAGCTTTGCATATTTTTGTCGGTTGTGTTTGTGATTAGACCATAGCTTGTCAAATTGATAACTGAAGAACCCCTTGACTTATTGTCCTCAAACCAGGCAGGGGTGTTTCACATGACCAGTGAATGACTTTGACTTTTTGACCATCATGTCAAAGTCATGACAAAGTTTGTCCAAATGACAAAAAGAGAATGCATTTTGGTCCACAAACTAGGCAGGGAGGTTGAGAGTGACCAGTAGATGACACCTGATTTTGAAATAATCAGGTCAAAGGTCAAGGTCACCATGATTGATAACTAGAAAATGCATAGCTCCTAGTGTCTAAACTTGGCAGGGAGGTTGGGAATTACTAATTAGTAATAGATGAGCCCTTTTGATTATGAGGGTTTCAGGTCAAAGATCAAGGTTACAGTGATATTGAACACAAAAAGCATGTACGATAATTAACTAGAGATTGCCTAGGTATTCTTGACTATGCATATTTTACTTAACCTTCCAAATGTATCTGACATAGAGGTACAAAAAAAAAAAGTAACAATGTTTTACAACCATCTTTTGTGTAAATACTTTTTATCAGCCAAAATAAGCTTTTTTCAGATATAAAAGCTTACTTATCTGATTATTATGTCTTATTTGTCATCTTTTTACCCAGCTTTTATTGTCTTTTTGCAGAGAAAGACGAATTGAGAGGAAAGTGTGTGTCAAAGTTTTTAAATGTATTCAGTTTTATGTGTCAAATATTTGGAGTTATGAGGACAGCAGGAGGAGAGGTGTTCAAACCCCTTGTTGGACCTATTTATGAATTGTTGAATTTAATCTTAGACAGTAAGCAAAGTGACAATGATGAGTTTGAGTGCCTTAATGAACAAGTAAGTATGCAGAAAGACATTCTTTTTTTCTGAGAAAATGAAATACATAGGGACCACTTCATTGATTTGTGGTCACAATAGTAACATATTAGCTTTTACTTTGTCATACATAGAGATATTTTTAAATGAATTGGCATAAATATGCACCATATCAAGACAATGTGTCATTTGCAGAATTTATGCTACAGCTGCAAGGTCACAGTGATAGAAAATAGACTTTATTTGATCTTTTCTTGTTCGAATCAACAATTATAAACAAACATGTGACATGGGTCATAGCAATAAAATTTATTATTTTAGATTTTAATCTTGTGAGAGTGTACTTATACTGTACAAGACTGTAACTTTTTTTTCTTTTTACAATGTGTTATTGAAATTAAGTCCAGCTAAACAAACAAAATTGTAACAATATTCATCAGCCATATCTACAGTGGTATTATGTGTATTTATTAATTAAACATTTGTTCTGTCCTGTCACAGCAGATGTAAATTGATTAAATATGACTGCCAAAAAATTCATTGTGATTCCTTTAAATTCTCTTTTAAGTGCTCTTGTCTGTATATACTGTATAGGTCTTTGAAATATTTATTAAATTCTTTTGAGCAGATTTATCAAAAAAATTCAGTTTAAGAAATATGTTGTTACTTGTATGCAGATCACTTGAAAAAAATGGTTAGTAAAATTCATTTGTAAAATATATCTGTAGTAAAGAATCATGGCATTGGCTGATATACAGAACTAGTATAAAAGTGGAAACAGAAAAAAAAGATCATTCTGAATACTGACTCAAATGACCAATGCTGGACCAACTGAGTTAATTGAAACATCATCACTGTACTTCAATAACTATGAGGCTTTTTATGTCTCTTGTCATAGGTGTCAACTTTCTATTTGTTGTAGATACAGACTATTGGAAGAGAATTGGAACAAAATGATAGAGAACAAATGGAAACATTGATGGGGAAAATCAGGTCAAAAATAATCAGAAATGGGTAAGTTAAGTAGGCTCTGCAAGAAGGCTGATAAAAGGTTTAGGTTTGTTTTATGGCTGCCAAATTGTCTTCAGCTAGATCGCCATAGTCAAATTATAGAAAAAGCTCATACATGTATAAGAGGTTACAATTCTCATTGGAGATTCAGGAAATTTGTTCAGAATGATTGTCTATATGAAATTTAAGAAGAGTTTGAATGATGATTTTTTTTTTTGTTGTTGTTTGGGGGGGGGGGGGGGGGGGGGGGAGAGAGAACTAGGTCTTACAGTCAAAGCATAGAAAAACCCCATGTTTACAGTAGAGGTTACATTGTTTGTTGGATTTTAATGAAACTTATGACTGTCTATATAAAGTCTAGGTGGAATTTGAATGTGGATTATCTTGGATCAAAAACTACCATAGGTCATCGTCAAATTATAAAAAATATAATTTCAGGTTACCAAGTATAGGACCATCATGTTTCTCTTATTTTAGTTAGTTTTATAAATGATTTAATTGTCTTAAATGTCAACATGCTGTAGACTTATTGATTTTGTACAATAAATGTCTTCAACAAATCCTGCACTGGCTATTTTCACTGAGTCTGATGTTGGATTCTCACCATCTGTTGAAAGAAACTTCAGTCTAAAATCACTAGTAAAATTGTGCATGTAAGTGTTTCAGGTCAAGATTGTCCTCTTTGGGAGATTTTTACTACATAAACTTTTCTTGTCTGTATATGTTCCTTCAGTATCTGAAATGATCAGCTTCAGATAGACATTTGGGTAATATTGCTTTTTGCTGCAGGGTTGTGTAATGTTGCTTGTTGCTGTAGGATTATAGATACTCTCTTTTCAACAACATGCTGACTATACAACAGATAAATTTTAACTTCCCTGAAACACCAGCATCTATACAACAATGATATTGGATGTTCCTGTAAGTGTGTTGCTGTTATGTGGTTGCAGTGTGGCCTTTTATTTTTTCAGACATAGAAGATATCTAGTTTGTTTAAAAAAAAAATTTTTTAGAAGGAACTAGTAATATTTACTAAATTCTGGTCAAACTGCCATTTTAACATTTCAGGTCATCAGCCTCAGTTAGATGTACCTTACTTGAAGTGATCGAGTATTATTGCCGTGGGTGGCGAGAGTTATCCAATGATGTTACAAGGTTCTACTGTGATACAATGATGGATATTATCACAGATTGACAGAATAAGGGACAGTTATTTTATTTCTACTCAAAAGATTGGCAAAATTTACAAGCTTCTGACAATTCATGAGGTGGTAGGGTTGCCCGCTATAATTTAACACTGAACATATCAGGTCCCATTGTATTGATTTAAATCAAGTTTCTTCTTATATCAGCCAGCATGGTATAGACTTAGATACATGAGGTCATTAGTTTGGGATCACTGAACAATGGGAAGGAGAAGGCAATGGAGTTTATAAGAAGTTTGACATTCGTCCAATATGTGTTGGGGCTGTACTGTGATGCAATGTTTTAGTTTGATTATGCTTATAACTAAAAATAGGATGAAGGTTCATCATTTTTTTTTTATATACATATTTGGTAAATATGAAAAAAAGATCTTAGTGATGAATTTGAAGGGTAAATATTCTGAAGGGACACCCTTTCGAGAAAGTGCGATGCATAGGGATTGCTTTATCCGTTCCTTCGTCACAGAAACTTAACGTTGGCTATAACTTTGTCATTTATAAATATTTCTTCTTCAAACTTTTAATTTATATTGCATATGGCAACATGGTTGTGTGAATTCTGTATGTCAAGGTCATAATTGATGAAGTTATGCCCCTTTTTGTATTAAGATTTAAAGGGTGCACACATGTTCTACGGAGCATCCATCTAGTATTTAAAAAAAACTAACCTCAATAAAATAATTTCGTTAGTTAAAAAGGAATAAATCATGAGTAATTCAAGTGAAATGGAAGGTAAACCCAAGTTTCAGAAATCAAAATGGAGTAGCAGCTCACAGTATCTGTAATGTTCTCATATTGCTGTTACAGCCCTGGTCCTCCTGTGTATGTAGTGTCATAAGTGCATTGATCCACCTGAATCTACAAAATAAAATTAACTCGGCAAGAGTAGTAGGATTCTGATAATACCCTCCATCAAATACAACAAGTATATGTTCAACTGGGCATAAATTTAGACGGTATGGCAGTAATAATCCTTCAATATTGATTTTTTTTGTTATCTACATATTTTTGACAAGGATGCAGAACTACTGTTAATATAAGATGATTATGAAAAAATGTACACTGACACATGAAGTCAACGCAGAAGCATTTTATTCCAAATTAGTTGTCAATGTTATATTTTCATTTCTGTCGAATTCTTTAACAAATTTCAAGGTAAAATCTGTCAGAAAGATATTTCTGAAGAAACCATTTTTGGCTGTGTAAAATTCACATCTTTGTTTCAAAAGAATACTTTCTTTTGCACATTTGATTTCCAAGTTGCAGCTGACAGCTGAATGCTTTCTTTAATTTATATACTGTGTCTGAAAATTTTTATTTGAAAACGACTTAAAAACTCTCTTTTTAACTTCTTCTGAGCCTTAGGCTCATGGTGTTGTGACCGGTCTTTGCCCTGCATCAGTACATCTACATTCGCTTCTAATGACATCTCGTAAAAGGCTTGACCAATTTTTATGAAACTTTATAGGAATTTTCTTGTGTGGTCCCCTTTCAAAGTTGTTCGAAGAATAGAATTCCATGCAGAAAAGAAGATTCTTAAAGTTTTCCTTTCTGTTGCCATGGCAACCAGAGTTCTACATGGAATCGAATTCTTTGAACAACTTTTAAAGGGGACCTTTTAAGGCACATTCCTGTAAAGTTTTATTTAAATTGGCTAAGTTGGTTAGGAGGAGATATTGTTTGATGCAAAAGTTGACAGGGGACAAAGACCAGTCACAATTACTCACAATGAGCCTCTGGCTCAGGTGAGTTAAAATCTGACCTACTTATTCTATTTTGTTTAGGCATGTCACAAGAACCATACACATTTATTTATTTTACCTAATGTAAAATTTTGACCAAGAAGATAAGATCCCATTGAAATTCATGGCTTTCAAAAGTTGTGGCTGCTTCCAAAATGGCTCTTGGGGTCCATTTAAAGTGAAGCCCTGAGTCTGTCACCCTGTGTGTTATCATGTTCTTTACTGGGGTCATAAAAGGATCCTGTTGTCAACCTTCTCTTGCATGTATTAATTTTCTGTCGTCATATCAGTTAATCTTATCCAGGTCTAGATGAGATGTATTGCAGATGTTTTGTATCATAGCAGCATATAAATGCATGTATGTTGTAGTGATGTTAAACTAAAATGTCTTCATAACCTAATATTGGTGCAGGCCATCTTAAATTTTCATAGTATTTGTTGTAAGATTTTTCAGCCTATCAATCTGCTGTCAAGATGATTATGTGCTAAAAGTTTCATGGCAAAAGGTTTATGCATGGCAATGTATTATGTGCTGAAAGAATTTTTCACACCTCTATTGCCATACATAAACATTTTGCCATGGAACTGGACATTTTTCAAAAATTAACACAAAAACTCTTGAAGTAAAATATGGAGCCATAATGGAAGTTGAAAAGGGGC
>JAULCC010165788.1:0-13279 GCA_032358795.1 Nuttallia obscurata
AAACATATATAGGAGACGTTTTATCTAGTGTATATAGTTGTACAATTTTCTTAAAATTTCTCTTTATGTGATAAATATAATCTTATATTCGTGTTAATTAAATATCATTTTTTGGAAACTCTTTGACTCTCGCCCAGGCTCGTGTCATATGTTTTAGTCAACTCGTTTCATAAATATGATATTGAATAAACACTGATGTAAGACCCTCTTTTTATGTCTTTCGTTTCAACTCTAAAAGCTATTTATTCTGTATACATTTGACGTTATGTCTTTGCGAATAAAATATGTTTAAATCAAAATGGTGTCTTTCTTCAAACACCTAAAACGTGTCAAGTTCATTGATCTGTAGCTTATCGAGGACATCGTATACTTTTATTCCCCACACGCTAAACAATGATCGACAAAACTAAAAAAACACAGCTATGCAGTAACTAGTTGGTTGTTAACGATATTTATTTTGTAGTGATGTGCTTTCTACGGGAGTATCTTTAGGACTTCTAGTTATTGTTTTTCCGGAAAAGTATGTCGAGCGCTCGACTCATTATCTTGAGCGCTTGACTTAATATCTCGAGTGCTCAACTGAGTATCTCGAGTTTTCGACTTATTATCTCGAGCGCTTATTATCTCTAGCGCTTATTAACTCAAACGCTCGACTAAATTTGTAGATATTTTCTCCTTACCTTTTGCATTTGGACGCGATGATAATTACGTGGGTCCGACACTCAACTGGCTACTAAGCATAATATTTCTTGACAAGATGTCTCTCAAAGTTATTCTTGATAGAAGTGTATGTTACTCGTGTGGCCCATGGACGGGGCCAATGATAACCACAGAGTCATGAACTGAACATGCTACAGGTCAACAATAAGATTCTATATATCGTATATGAAAGCTCTAGGCCTTATTAAACTGTTTAAGATTTATTTCAACTTTCAATTTTGAAATCTTATTTTAGCTCTAGTGACATACTGATTCAATGGCCAACTTTTATGTGAACAACTCATTAGAGGAAAGGTTTTCTGAATTTCTATTTAAGATAATAAAACACATAGACTGTATACATGAAAGGTATACTTATTTGTTCAATGCTACATTTCCTTTGGTGTTAACCTTCATCAGAATGTAAAAAAATAATAACAAAGGAAATGGCATCGACGTCATTATGCAGTGTGAGGTCGTTTAGCCAAAACCCTGGGGAACAAGATAAATAACAAAAACAAAGTAAACGATGTCGACGTCATTTCTGCAATTGCGAAGCAAAACAACATATTATGCCCATTAAATTGTTGTTCTTTTCATTTTGTACACGCAATAGAAAAAATGAAAAAATACATTGACGTGAACGATGTATTAGATATTATAATTTAACACACAAAACAAACGATAGACAAACATGCAGATGTTCAGTATTACCAAATATTGCAGTTATAAATCATTCAATACTTTATTGTTCATACCGAATGATGTTAGAGTATTTAGGTTATGACTCCAATGTGAATTTCTCTACATAGTCTTTCAAAGGTGTTTTCTATTACATAAATTGGCAAAAATAAAAATATGATAGACTATATAAAGTTTTATCTGAACCAAAATGTGCAGCGACTTTAGAGATTGGAATAATTTCACAATTTCTTATATAAAATCTGTGACTGTTCATTCTTTTAGAAAAATATTGATTAGTTTCACCAACATACTGTAAATGACATGTTTTACAGGTTATAAGATAAATTACATTTTTGGAGGTACAGTTTGTATCCAATAAAGAAAGTGTCACCAGTGGAGTTACTGGAGAATAAATAACTAACAGAAATGTTACTACAATGCGTACATCTGCGAATTTTTGTAGATGTAAAAGATTGTTGCTTGAATAGTGATGTAGTACAAATGTTTTTGAATCATTTTGGCGTTTGTAAGCAAAAATAGGTTTGTACTTGTGTTAAGATAAAACGTTATCATTGTCAATTACACTTAGTAAATCCCAGTACTTTTAATAGGTGTACAAATATCAGGACGTGGTGTGTTATAACATACTGTAAAATGTATTGTATCATCATTAGGTTTGACACCATCGAAAAGTGCATCTTCTTGTGACATACGAGTATTAATTACTTAAATTAATTGCATTTGTTACAATAACAGATGGATAATTCTTATCAATAAAATATTAATAAAATGTGCCTAGTGACAACTTAAATGTATCATCGTTTACATGACAGAGAATGTGAACATGAATAATCAAGATACAAGTGCATGTTAGTTGGTTTTGTAACACACATTCGTAACAATCTCACTTGGATGATCTAATTATACTAATACATCAAGGACGCTAACGTTTGATTGTGCTATATTATGTGTAAATTATATGTTTGGGTGGAAGCTGTTAAGTTGAGCAAAATGAAACCAGTTCACTTTAGTGTCAGTCCATATCATGAAAATATCGTCTAGATAACGATACCATACATATGGTTCAATATTGACAAGTTAGAAGAAACCCATCTCGAATTTTTCCATGGAAAATGGGGGATACACGGGGGCCATAGGACTTACCATAGATGTTCCCATCACTTGAATAAAGTGTTCATTGTCCAATTGGAAATAGTTGTTGTTCAAAACAATGTTTATTGATTTGCAAGTGACCCCCATTGAAATACCATGATTTGAGTGTATTTCATTTAGATAAAACACACAAGCGCCAACGCCTTCCTTGTGTGGAATCTTTGTAAACATGTATAACGATGTCAAATCTAACGTCACATAATATGTACCATCCTTTATTTTAATTTCTCTCAATTCATCAATAAAACCTGTAGTATCCTTTATGTATGAGGTTAGTTGTTGAACAATAGTGTTCTATATATTTGGAAATGTTTTGAGTGCCGGATTTGTAAGCTGGAATAATAGGACATCCAAACGGCAAATCAGGGTTTTAGGTTTTGTGCATTATAGGTAAAACGTAGAAATTTGGTATTCTTGTAGTTTCAGGGAATGTATCTAAGTAATCTGTTATATCACAGCAATTGGTTTTGATATATTTTATGCATTGACTTATATTGTTGATTATTGAAGCGTGTTGATTTTCATTCACGACATTGTAAACGTGTTCGTTGGAACACTGTCGTTTAACTTCTTTGTATTTTACAGTGTCCATAATTATAGTGTTTTTTAACAAGATTATTCAGTGCACTCAATTTCACTTTAGAAATGTTACGATAAGAGTGTGTCTGTTTTCCTTTATACTATGCCACAGTGTATTGATACCTAAAGGGGTGAGATGAGTTGGCAGTGGCGGCCGGATAGCTCATTCGGTAGAGCGTGGGTACGGTAAACCAAAGGCCCCGGGTTCGAGCCCCGGTGTCGGCTGCAACTTTTCTCACCTGGTTACATTTGGCGCCCAACGGCGGACTGTGGCTGGATTAACTCCGAGATTCTTTAACGTGAATCTGAGTTCCTACATGAAATTCGTGACGAATTTGAAGTTAGTAAGGGAGTATGTCAAAGTGTATCGATTCCTATAGGGGTGAGTTGAGTTGGCAGTGGTGGCCGGATAGCTCAGTGGGTAAAGCGTCGGTACGATAATCCGAAGGCCCCGGGTTCGAGCCCCGTGTGGCGGCTGCAACTTTTCTCACCTGGTTACAACTATATTCTCTACGTCAATTGAAAAGTCAAGGTAAAGGTCAATATGCGGAAAAAATGTAGAATGATAATTGTTGATGTATGTGTTGCTTTGATATTCGTTTTCTGCTTTACTTCCCTTAACTGTTTCTGCATTGGCAAAATATTCTTTCAGTCTGAAAAGTCTGGCAAACAAGAAAGTTTCGTCAGCTAATTATATTTTATCGTGACATTTAATTCTAGGGCAAATTCCTAAGCTTTTCCCAAGAACTGTATAATTAGTATCAGTCAAAATGCCGAAGAAATATTTAAAACTCGTTTTACCTGCAATTATTTTCTTTCTTAGAAATCTGCCATTTTCTCCTGTTCTGGAAACGGTAGCAGCGACGGTTAGACTTTTGTTTCTCAGAAGGTCCTCGATGATTGTCATAAGACTTTCCAAAACTACAGTACTTGGTGTCAACAAATGAAGGTCGGGAGAAAGGCCCCCTTCGGAGCCCGAACCCGCAACCTCCTGAACGCAAGGCGGACATCATATCTACTACGCCACTGCGCTCTTAAGTTTATATTTCGGCATAACTGTTACAGTTGCACTCTCATTTTGAACTTCAATTTGTTTGCATTTAGTTTTTCCACTTGCCTTTGGCAATGAGTTTTCACGTAAGATTTACAATTACTTTGAGCGCTTTTCAACATCTTTATTCTTTTTAACTTCCGTGAATTGAAATATCTCCATTTTTAAATCAGAAAGTTTGTCGGTGGTCAAAATTTTTCTTGAATGTAGAATGCATATTCTCGGGCGTAATAAGGCTTTCCTCAGCTCGACGAAAATGATCTATTCGAAGTTTATTCGGAAACTGCTTTTTCAAGTAGGCTGTTGGTGAAGAGCATTTGATTCTTTCCCGGTACTCACTTTGCAATATTATCCCAGGCCTTATGGAATGATATTGTCACATAAATAACTTTGTAAAGATCGAGCCTGAAGCGTAATTTCCATCTGTTTTACCGCTTAATTCTTTAATATCATACATGGATATTCAGAATGTCATAGTACGTTAGTAGAAATAAGATTGTTTTTATAAAATTTGTATAGAAGTTAAAGTGTTGTCGTTTTAAATGAAACATTTCATGAAATAACAAAATCAAATATTGCATACAATCTCTCATTGCTTTCACATATCACCGTAACTAACAACTACAATAACATACCTCTTGATTTTAACGTTTATCATAGAGTTTCATAAAATTCTTTCGAGTGATTGTCATGAAAACGTTATGACAATAGAGAAAGCTACAGACCAAAAGATATATTTACACCTCTATATAACCCCATAAAGCTTTTTTGTTAAAGTGAAATGGCTATGTCAGACAAGGGTTAACTTGACAATCATCAAGTCATAAGATTTTACGTAATAGATCTATATTTTCATTAGTTGAAAATGAAACAATTCGAATCCTCATGATCCATAAATCTTCTTGAAGATTTGGTAGAGTGATATTCTTTTGTATAAGAAATATTTCCAGAAAGTTGTAACAGTCTTGTCACAATATAACCCGTACCTGTTTTGCAGTGCCGTAAAAACCCATTTCACTTACTTGGCAGCTAAAATTAAGATATTTAAACTTTAACGGATAGTTTAGCAAGTTGAAGAAGATATTAATATCTCAGTGCCATTATTGTGAGATTATTTATCTTTCAATGTGTTATGGGCCCTTTAGCTTTAATATTTGTGACCGTATCATTCCTTACCCTTTTTCTCATCACACCTTATTTGATAAACAAAACCAATGTCATGTGACACGACTTCATGTGAGGGAATTTAACATTTCCTGTGTTAGTTAGGTTTTGCCATAGTTTTGAGTTTATTTTTTATGTTACATTTATGTTTGAATTGAATTAACTAATGTTTCTTTGTTCCAATCTTGATTTTGTTGATCATAATGCTTAATGAATGTTTATAACCAGTAGTTTATTCTTGTGATGGCTCATAACATAGTTTACAGATCATTCATTAATCTTGAACATGTAAAACTTGCAAGCTTTACTTTTGCAAATATTGTTGTCTCATTTATGAAAGCTGTTATAATGAAAAATCTCATTCAACTATATAAGTGTCTCTTTAGAAAAATTAAACTGTCTGTACTTGCTGCATGCAGTGCCCACCTGTCTTTAGAGATCAATTAGAGTAAATTGTGAAAGGCATTGTTTCACATTACTATAATAATGTTTTTAAAACTTACACACCTTGGGTTTGATAGAATGTATACAATCACTTTTCTGTTTGATCCCACAATTATAACATGTAGTTTTATTTCATTTCATATTTGTTGGTTGAATTGTTGGTTCTGTTTTTAAAATTTGCATTAATAGCTTGTGTGAAAAAGGATCTTTTGGCTTTCAGTGTCATAGCTTTTGCTTTCTTTCTCTATTTTTCAAAAATCTTCTTTGATCCGTTTCTTTAAAAGAAGTTTCATTTTTTACTACCATCTATATGTCCGCAGTATACTAGTTTGGTTGGTTAGTGTGTTTAACTCTTTTTGTTTTCAATTTTGCATGATTGCCTATTGTTGAAAGAAAGAGGTGTGAAAAGTAATCTAATGTAATGTTAGGATCATCAAATATATCTAACGTACCCCAAGGTAGTGATTGTAGATCTGACAAAACCTCTTGTTAATTAAAATTTGCCATGTTTCTATATGTTATCATTTTATGCATTGGGCCTTCAGATTGGGAGGAATTGTTTCTTTTAAAGCAGATAGAGAAATGATCACTAATAAAAATTTGGGCACAGATACATTTCTAATATTGCAGAGATTTATTTTATAAATGTGATCAATAATCGTACTAGTTGATGTAGTTATTCTTGGAGGGTCTTTTACAATATGTTTTAATTTAATTAATGCTTCATTTAAGTTTATCCAGTTTAATATATTGTTGGAGTTCTTTGGTATATTAATATTAATGTCACCAATTACAATTGTTTTTTTGTCTTCTAACACCAATGCATACTCTAATATCCATGATTTTGGTGATGATAGTGGTCTATATAAACATCCTAATATTTTGTTTCGTTTACGTGGTTTGATCTCTAGCCAATTATTTCAATATCAGTTATTTTCACAATAAAATCTCCTCTCACAAGGAAATACAAGTTTAACATACACTACCATACCACCACCATTAGACTATCCATCTTTTTCTGACATAATTGAATCTAAAGAAATATTTAACATCTGAAATGTCCTTTTATCTAAGAAAAGCCTTGGCGAAATTTCGATGTTCGAGTTATGAGCTTAAAATTGAAACTGGCCGCCATCTTAATATCGAAAGACACAATAGAATATGTGTGTATTGTCTCATTAATAGTAATAACATGTATATCGAATATGAATTTCAAGTATTTTTTCACTGTTTTCATTTTAGGTTAGAGCGTGAATACTATTGATATTCATTGTTAAGTGGAGAAACTAATATTGAAACTTTTGTGCTCTTATAAAAACTGAAAATGCTATAAAGTAACAAATATAGCCATATTTATTGCCAATATTTTAAATGTAAAAGACAAAGAAAACGAACAACAATAATTATGCAACGGTAAATGTTAACAAAATGTTATTCTACACACATCTATTTTAATTCTATGTATTATATATATTATGCTGTATTTTGGGTTGGGGCTTTATTTACAAAACAAAAAAATGTATTTGTATTTAATATTGTATACTGAATACATGTGTGCTGAAACATTTTGTCTTAAAAACTGTCATTAAGAAATGTTTCTATAAATCCAATAATATCTATAAAGCTCTTTTCACTCATTACGTCTCCCCATATAGGGGAGAGACAAATTGATTTTGCGCTTTCCGTCTGTCCGTCCGTCCGTTATTTCACATATGCATTCCTCATCATCAAATGTCAACATTGGCTAAAATTCAGCTTGTCCACACAACTCTAAGATTTCTCAACGGAATTTAAAACTATTTCACATATGTATTTCTCATCATCTGTCGGTGTGGCATGCGCAAGGTCTGTACCGTAAAGGTCAAGGTCACACTTGGAGGCCAAATTTCAACATTGGCTCAAATTCAGCTTGTCCGGACCATAACTCTGAGGTTTCTCAACGGAATTTAAAATTATATCACATATGCATTCCTCATCATCAGCCGGTGTGGCATGTGCAAGAAACAGGTCTTTACCTTGAAGGTCAAGGTCACACTTGGAGGTAAAATGGCAACATTACATGACAATTGTCAAAATAGCTTTTAAGTCATTTGCTATTAATGTTCTTCATGAGAGCATGGTGTATTGACACATAAGTGGGGTTAAGGTGTTCTTGCTGTTTATTTCTGTGTTTATTCGGGCATTGATTTGTCGTTGGTCATTGGTAGAGTTGTTGTGGTTTAATAAGTCTTGTGGCGTTTTGGGTGGTTCTAATTCATTTCTTGCAACTTGCTAATTTTGCTCCTGTGATAGGATTGTAGTCTGGGTTCATTCTGCACTGTATCGGTCCGTCGAAATTTTACACTTTTTGCCGCAGTAGTTAAGCTGAGCACTTTGAAGATACTTGTCTTCAGCTGTTTGGCCGGTACTGCGTTGAGCTGAATCTTACTCCTATACAAAGTTGTTTGACTCTCTTATCCTCTGCACTGATGAATGTATATTCCCTCAGTTTTGCAATATTCACTGAGTAGCTGGTTTAGACCACCTTCTACAGATATTTGTTTTGAAAGTTTGACGAATTTCTTAGGAAAAAAGGTATTACGATTTTGCAGTCAGCGTTGTATTTTTGATATGCTCAATTGAGTGCTTATAGTCTGTAAAAAATTCATTCGGGCTTTGGACGTCAGAAATGTTGTTAATGTCTACATTTATGATAAGAGTGTCATAGTCGTAAATATTATGTCTTACACCTTGTAGTTATTCGACGGTGGTCTTCAAGTCGACCATCCTACCACATTGCTTTTTTAACGTAATATCTAAGACCTCAACTTCAAGCCGATTCCTATCTAGGAAACAAGTGATAGTGTCTCCAAGAATCAGCACGTTTGGCTTCACATGCTTTTAGCTGGAATGTTAGAATGGTCCTTTGCGCCGGTCACAAATTGAGTTCTGTTGTTGTTGGCTTAGTACTGAAACATATGCTGTACTGCTTTGACTGGTGTGTTTTTGTAGTCGCTCATGCTTTATCTGTATTATTTCATTACCTTCTCAGTTCATTCACCTTTTAGCATGATATCTGAGATTTATGCTGCTGTCTCTATTTTTGATTTGAGCTGAGTACATGTAATGTCAAATCTAAAAGTCTTTGAATCATTTTCAAGATAGAAAAGAATAGGTTCAATCTGTTTTGTTTGCATATTGAATGCTGCTAGGAGATATATCTCTTTTCCTCTTTAATTTGTTTGACTATGTGCTTGAGTATGATATTTCCTTCTTCCTTAATATGGCTTCAGCAATCTGTTCTCAAAGATTATGATAGTTTCTTTTCTAGTTTGCCGTTTGTTTGCTAATAACTCAACTTATTTTGCTTGCTCATTGGTTTTGGCAGATAGTTAACAGTGTTTTGAGGCGAGTTCTTTGTTTTCTTGTTGCAATTTTTCAATATGTTTTTAATGCCCTGACTCTTGATCATTAGTCTGTGTAACAGTCTGCATAAGAAATTGGATGAGCAGATTCAAAACAACTCCTGTATTGAGTGTGACTTCTGATTGCTCTGTTTGACTGTTTAGCTCCATGACCTCATCTCTAAAGTTAGTTTCACTGTCATCAATATTAACAATTGGTTTAAGTTGTTTGTCTTCAGTTGCATTATTTGTCACAGGTTCACACCAACTTTTATTTACAAGTCTAGTAAAGGATATAGTATTCTTCATTTGTTTAAGTTGAGCTAGTTTGTGTATTTTCTGTTTTGGTTTTTAAAATGTTGTTTAGATTTAAGTCATTTGTTTGGTGAACTCTTCGTGGTTTACCTGTGTTCCCCTTTTCTTTTCTAAAGTTTGGGCTTTTTCAGTTCTTTTCCAAGTTTAACAATCACACTGCTGAGTAAGCAGGTTGATTTAGATTTGGAGTTTGGTTTTAATTTACTTGTATGAAATTAAATATTGCTTGCAATGGCGTTATTGCCTGTTGGATTGGGGAAAAGTTCATCTGTCAGAGCCTCTGCTACTGTCCTAAATATGGTATTCATCGGAAAGCCGAAAAACTAGTTTGGCGGTGCGCCATCACGACACTTCGAAATTTCGGGACTTCAAGTCGAAAGTTCTGGGAGAAAGTCGGGAAAGACTAGTTCGACTTTTCGCCCCGAAATTTCGCGTTGTCGCCTTTTTCGCCTTCGACTTTTTTGCCCCGACAACCCGCCACACAATATGGCAGACATCAGCTACCATAGGTTAGACTCTATCTTAAGAGAAGTATAAATTATAAACGAACATCCCTTTGCGGCATTAAATCAAAGTAAATTGAAACGTGTAATAAGACATTAAAAGTTTTAAGTTGAGAAAGAAATTTATTTTCAGAGGGATGATTTTCTTTCTCAATTTTATATATATGAATAGATATATAAATATTGACAGTTATAATTAATGTCGTTATTCCTAATAGGCTTCATTGTACAGAAAACTTATTTTCTACTGAAATGTGACTAGTGATTCGTGATTTTTAAAAAGGGAAATAGAAGTTATAGGGGACCAGCATTCACATTAAAGACAGAATCTGAAATCGTTAGGAAATTTGCTTATCTAGGAGTTTTATGAACAACTGGTGTTTGTTTTCTAAACACACTAATTGCGCTATCTGGTCAAGCTCTTAAATTCAATCAAGCTTGAATCAAGCACAAAATTTATATATACAAGTTTACAAAAATTACAACAAAACACGTTTGAGCTTTATCTGATCGTCATTGTTAATTATGAACGCTGTCGAAACAAACCGGAAATATTTCGGACCCGCTCATATGCTGATTTACACATTATATCAACATTCGCGGATGACATCACATGCATTATGATACATATTGAGCTTTGTGGTACACATTGAAAACTACAAACTCAAATATCACATCCGTGATATTCGCTGCGAATGGAGGGCATCCGATATACTTACCGAGCTGTAATGTAAACAATACCTCAAACTACTATGATATCAAAATCATAAATAAATACCTAGATCTATTGATTGCAAACAGTAGGTGGAATTTCACATAACAAACTACACATGTTCGGTAATAGTTTTTATTCATGGTTATGCACACAGACACAAAATATGCGATTTTCACACATTATTTAGTTTAAGTATGGCTTTAAGTTTACCTTCAATGCAACGCAATGTTTATAAAAATAGAAATAATTATTTACATTTTTAACTCTATGTACACATATTTTTCGATGGTAAAACACATTCAGTTCGAACAAATGAATTAGAAATTGTTTCCATGTGATACTGAAAAATATAAAGCAGTAATATTTATATTAATAAGTGTACAAGTTTGGAAAAAAATGAAATATATCAGTAATATCTATATCGAAATATTTTTATTCACCTGCCAACCAAATATTCAGATAATTTGAAAGCCTTATGCCAGAATATTTTCGAATCGTAACTTGGTTTCGTCATCCTGTTAGTTCTAAGATATAGATATAGTGCTTATCTAAAGCAAAAACGCGATTTAAATAGTAAATAACCAGCCAGTATAATAATAGCAAGACGTTTGCAAACAACATAATGATTCAAGAATGATAGAGATAAAACACTTCATTCAATGTTCACTGGTCGAGGAATAAAAACTTCCTTATAAGACCGTGGGAAATACATAAAATCACTTGCGAATTTAGTCCAGTAATTTCGCCTTCAGCAACTTTCCGCTGATATATACATATATGACTTTCATATCATGAATATATTTTTCACCAATGAAATAGGCTTAGAGTTTAAACGAACAAGTCAAACTATTGCATCTTTGCTTAAACAAAATTGATAACCGGAAAAGAAAGATGGTGAAAAGCAGTTTATTTGGAATAATATTTTACATTTGTTACCGATGGCATCTGTTTATTCTACTTAAAGAACAGGAAGATCGATGGTGTATGCGGGTAAATGGTTCATATCGTTATTCATTATATGTGAATGCGTGTATATAAAAGGGTGAACTTGGACTTTGTAGCACCATAACACACGTTTGCATAATGACCAGTGTAACATTTTGCATTCCCACTTCTTTTATATCGAAGTCAACATTCAAGGTAAGGATTAATGAAGTTTACAATTGCTGAAAAAACTGTTCCGCATGTCTTTTTATTCTTTGAACTGCTTATTGACTCATTTTATGACTCTATTCAATGACCTTCATTAAAGGGAGACTAGAAAATACGCGGTTTATTTTCAAATGGCACAATATTAATTCAAACATCCATTTTTGTATAGTTCACATTTCTAAGCGAAATATAGTATGTGGCTTTGTTAATTTGTTTTCGATAACTTGATAAGGATAGGTTAAGCCGGTATTGAAGCTAAAACACAGTCCCTTCGTTTAAACGGACCGGCGATCTACCCGACTGAGATGTCCGGTCAATATTGTCAACTTATCTCACCATTGTGAACAGAAATTAACTATTTCATTTCTTCCTCTTTGAAATTATTAACTTGTATACAAATAATCATGTTCAAAACGGTAATCATTAAGACAATATATATATTTCGAATATCGTTCCATTGTAAGACCTTGAAATTGTAAATAATGCAACAGGCCTACCAAGACAGCATGATACCCTTTGACATGTGTCTCCTTTTTGAAAAACCATATGCGTCTAGTAGAGAGCTGATAATATTTCTGGCAAAAAGCCCAAACCCTATTAAAAGCAGATATGTAAAAAGAAAATCATAATATATCAAAGACAGCATAGATCTAATTCTATATCCGATTAATTATTGCTGCACACATATTTAGCGATATCTGAAAACGAGTTTTGTAATGTAAATCCTCTATCCCATTCTTTAGCGTCGTTTACAATAGTCCAACCGTTCTGCCTCTGCATAGCGGAATGTGTGTTCCTCATCTTGTTGCTACGGAATATATTTGAAGTTTACCAAGAGAAATACGACACATATCGTTGTCAGATATGTCACGAACCACGTGGACATATACTGGGCAGCGCTCACATCTCCAGCATCTACTATTGCTGCAATATTAATGATTTTTTGTTGCAGCAAGGAGTTCAGACACTGCTTATATATGAGTCGTGTTGTTTGTGATATGTTTCATTACTGTTTGTAAAAACTTTCAAGTCGTAAAATTTAAATTCTTACACAACTCGCGAATTTGTCATTATAAACAAATAACACATTTAGTGTTGTTATTTAAGAATTGAATGACGACCTGTGGGCGCTCATGCGATATGAACGCAAATAGTGACGCGGGCAAATCCATGAAGCGCTATCGCATGAACGCACACAGGTCGTCATTCAGTGCTTATATTTACATTTTTGCAAATTGGTTTCAATCTCTATGTAACCGAAACCACATGCGAAGTTCGAAGTTTGAGTTTTAAAAAGGGAACAACGCGGTTTGATTTTGTAACTTGGAATAGCCTGTTGTCGGCCTTAGTTGTAATTCACCGTTAGTATCAGGCCCGTAGGAACAGGGGGCATACTGATGTTATGATACCAATTACT
>JAULCC010165899.1:0-11432 GCA_032358795.1 Nuttallia obscurata
TAAATCTCTCCTAGTATAATATTATTCTATATAAATCTCTCCTATTATAATATTATTCTATATAAATCTCTCCAACTATATATATATATATATATGTGTGTGTGTGTGTGTGTGTGTGTGAAGCAAAGATCGAAAAAGTGACTTTCCTTATTTTTTCCCCTGAATTTGACAATAAATGAATTTATTTACTAAATCTAAGAAAACATGATGGACTTGAGGTGAATATGTTTTAACAATGAGCTCGGGGTTTCCCGATAAGTTTCTTTGTCATATATTGCTTTTCTAACAAACTTGCTTATACTGTGCTACGAGGGTCACAAATTTCCCTGCCCTAGTGGTCACGAGTTTTCTATAGACTGTACTAATTACATGTATTGCACTTTTTATATACGAATCTATACATAGATAAAAAATATACACAGTGCCTCTTCATAAACGTTAGAATGATAATAAAACATTATCAAAAATGCCTTAAAATTAGATAAACAATCGATATACTAAATAAATTCGATTTTTATCTCTTTTATGACGTAGAATACAAATAATTACCATGCACTTTGTAATTAAAACAAAATATAAAACTATTTATAAAGGTAGAGACATTACATTGTTTAGCAGCATTATCACAGTCATATCATATAAAATTGTCATTCACACTGTGTCATATAAAAGACTGTGGCGACTGTTTAATATTAAATATCAGGATTTGGCAACAATACTTTTTAAAGAATCATTTGAGAACATACATATTAACGTATAACTATCAGACTTTGAAATATATCGTCAATCTCAGAGGCTTTAATAAAAACTTCATTTCTTATGTCTGCATACATAGGGCACTTAAGAAGTATGTGTGGCTCATTTTCAATATTGTCATGACAAAAGGGACACACTCTCTGTTCTTCTGATAATCTTTCATACCTGCCAGTTTCAATGCGCAGAGGAGCGACGCCTGAGCAAATTTTACAAAATGCAGATCAGTGATTAAAGGGAAGAAAAAGTTTTCTATATTTTTCAACTAAAAATTCTTTCTTAAAAAATGAGAACGTCCTAAGCTTATTTCCACCATTTCCAGTCCGAGATTGGTCCCTATTCACGGCGTCACTCCACTGACATTTAAAACGACTAAACGATGCATTTTCAATACTTTTCACTAATAATTGTTTACATAAATTATTTTCTACATTCAAGTTCCCCTCTAGGTCGTAATTTTTAAAAACTCCACAAACTCTATAAACCCACTTTTTACATTTAGGACTAGCCATATTAGCACAATATTTAAATACTCTCTCATTTATTCTGTTTTCATCCATATTCACGTTTCTTGACCAGAATGTACCAATTGATCTCAACTGTCGAACAATCAGTGGATCCCAACCCATATCTTTAATGAGGGCTGCGTTTGGTGTGTATTTACCAGTTCCCAGATAAAATCTCATTGCTCTGTTAAAAACTGACTATATACATGAAAATGATTTAGTTCCCCATATGGCAGTTCCATAGTTAATGAATGGCCATACCATAGCGTCAAAGAGTTTAGTTGGGAAAAGGCCGCTTGTTACATTGAAAATCTTGCTTAATCCTCAGAACAATTGAGACTGAAATCAAGTCGAGTTGAGAAGTTTTGTGAAAGCTGAGTTTTGATAAAAACTTAATTCAGCAAAACCTCAAGGATTTTAGATTAAGCTACAGCTTAATTATAAAGTTTCGTGAAAGCGGGGCCAGTTTCTTTTCATCTACAAAATAGTCGGCTTATGATCGATTTTTATATCCATTTTTGTGTTTACTATGCGGATAACTCGCTTCGTTGCTAAGCATCGGTAACCAAATAAATTGCTCGCTCTCGATTCACAATACAGATGGGAAATATAGATATTCAAGACGGAATTTTCGATTCAAATGTATCGTTAATACTTTAATACTATACATAAGACTTGTCTCAGGCTTTCTGTGTGTTATGTTATATTTTCATAACTCTTAAAGAAAAACATGAATTTTGAACAGAACAGTGTCCGGATACTAACAGTATTCGGATAAAACGAGACATCAAAATATGCTTCTTTAGAAGAAGATTGAATCATTATGCACAAACTCCATGCTCGTTTTAAATCATAATGTTGTTGTACTCTTGCTCACGCTTTGCTCCTACCAACACGGAACTTCTTTTAAAGGTTGGCCTAAAACGCATTCCACAACATTAACTACAACAACAATTACTGCAACAATAACTTACGTGTGTTCAATTCATAGAGATAAAGCAATTAAAACTAAAAAATATATCAAGAAGAGAAAGCCAACTTATTCAGTGTATCTTTTTTAAAAACATTCTCATCCCCAATATACATTCTATGACAGCTTCACAAAATTACAACATTTAAAAAAAACTAGATACGTGTATTGATTGATAGAATATCTATCTATATATATGTAATGCACATGTATCGATGCAAGCTATCTAAACTCCCAATTTAAGTGTATCCAGTCCACAGTTCTTCAATTCTGACACATGCATTGACAATAAAACCGGGCTCTACTGTTACTTGACAGTTTTAGCAGGTCTACAGTAGAATTGAAGATTGTACTTTATCTGGTAAAATCATAATTATAACAATAAATAACAAAAATTTTACTTCTGAAGTAAAATTACCCCTAAACTAACATGAACACATCACACACAAATGAGCATAATTCTGCAAAACAGATATGGAAATCTTCTCAAGACATTGAGTTTGTTCTGCGTTCCATCTTCATCTAGCCGTCTTATACCTTTAGTTTGGATGCAGTGATGAACTGCATCGTCTTCTGCAGGTCACCTGCATCTCCCAACAGTATATTTATATAGAAAGCGTGCTTCCTCTAGATGGGAACAGTATGTGGAAATGTGTATGCTTCTCTTCCCCACACTGACATGCAGCTGTCTCGGTAAGATCCATCCTCTTCATATGCAAACCATATTGTCCAGTGCGTAGACGAAAGATTGTTGTTTGACTGTGCCTGTTCATTGTGTTTAGGCTGTCATCACTGGGCAGGTAGCCTCCATGTTTGGTCTTCCAGTCTGACCTTTTCCTTCAGCAATATCTTTGCTTTTACGTATGAGATGGGAGGTTGGGGTTGTGTTTGCTTGGTTGCTCCTTTTGCAAGTTTGTTCGCGGCTTTATTTCCCGCTATGCCCACATGTGCAGGAATCCATTGGAGTACCTCATTTCTGTGTTCAGACAGGAGGTGGATGTTTTCCTGCAGCTGTCTTGTTAAAGTGCCCGATGGTCCTGCAGAGAAAGGCCTGCTGACTTTGAGTCTCTGTGAAAGACCATATTTTGTCACTTTTCTCCTCGCTCCTAGAGTTGGAGTGTGGCTAATGTGAGGGTTTGCATCTCGGTTCTGTAGTTGGAACATTCCTTTACTACTGGGAGAAAGTGTGAGAGAGTGGAGCTATCTGTAAGTTTGATGTAAACTCCATTCCCAGCATTCTTATCTGCCTTTTCTATTGATCCAACAGTGTAAGCTTGGACCAAAGAGTGTGCTGGATATCATCCAGTTATCATCTCTAGTGCAAGGGATTTTTGGTGAGCCTGAACTTGTTTTCCCGTTTTTCAAGTCCAGGCACTTCCAATATGATACGGGAGCATTTTGTCTTGGAACCCATGCATCGGGTACGAGCAGCTCTGTTTCTGTATCAGAAGTTGCTGCTTTTCCACTTTGAAGTTTCTTGACAATGTAGTTGAGACCATGTCGAATTAGTCTATTCTTGGATCTGATTCGGAGCTTTGTGTGGAGTGGATGGGAAGGTAGTATATTTACCTTCTCGGTCTGCCCAATGGCTTTGCACTCTTGCCTTGTCTCTTATGGTTCAAAGTTAGCTGTCTTCTCCATTTCTATTACTGGAGTGCTTTTCATAGCTCCAAGGAATATCCTCAGGCCTGAATGTTGGACCTTGTACAGTTTACGCCTACATGGATGCAGTTATCCATGAAGTGGAGGCATACACTGCTATAGGCCGTACGGTGCCTGTGTAGACTTACCGCAGGATCTTTGTATTTGCGCCCCAACTTGTTCCAGCCAGTGTCTTTGTGATGGCAAGCTTATTGAATGACCTTGTTGCTGATTTTCTATGTGAGGTTTCCACGTCAGCCGAGAGGCAATCATAGTACACAGGAAATTAGTGTATCTGTCTGTGGTACTGCGTTGTCGTCGAGTAATAGGTTGACTTTTTATTTTGAGGTGGATAGCGAGAAGAGTGTTGAGACTGTTTTGGTCTTGTTGACAGTGAAAGCCCATTTGTTGGTCCACTCTGCTTTTGATGGCGGTCTGGGTTCTAAGGTTTGCTGTATTTAACAAGGGAAATCCTTATCATACGATTGTATATATTAATAAAAAAATTCGTTCAGTATTACTTTTATTTCAACAACATATGACTTAAACATCCCAAGAATGTTATAGCGATCTACAAGGCTACCAATGCCGGCGGCTGTTTGGCTGTTAAATGAGGTGTGATAGAACCATGTCAGCAATGATTTCCCTTGTTGACACTTTTTTTCAGGCGTGTCAACAGAGTCAGCCTTAGTAAAAAAATATTTTAAAGACAAGTTTGTGAGTGTGAGAATCAGGATGAATGATAATGTCAGTAGATTCAGTAGATCAGTGTAACTTTAGATGCACAGCTTATGCTGTGCTTAGATAAATTACTGTAATAAATCATCAACATTAAAATATCAGAGTATCTAAGAAAATAACAGTTTCTCCGAGAAAGTAGCCCAAACAAGTCTGGATTTTGCGATTAAGTAATTATTGTTTTGGTTGCATCAAATATAAATAAATATATAAATATCGAAAATTGAAGTAATGGACAAAGACAACAAAATAGCTGAAAACTGAAAAACGTGTCAGCCTACGAACGACAACTCTCTATGATTTATAAGACTGTTGTACAGAATCATGTCGTTATCTTCCCACGATTTGGTTTCTGCTGACACGTTTTGTCCTTAAACTACTTTAAACTATATGTGTTGTTCCACAACGGTGCAAACATTTTAAAAAAGAAATAAATCTACATAAATATTGAACATAGAAAATATCTGAAAAATTATGATTGAGCAAAAAAAAAAAAAAAAAAAGACACTAATCAAAAAAGTGTGTCAGCAAATGAAAAACAACTCCCTAGCCTTGTTTCTTGTTGACAAGTTTAGCCTTTCAAAATCAAAATATTCTTTTGGTTCCACAAGAGAATGAATGTTTTGAAAAACATTTTTAAAATAAATATCGAAAATGATAAATGATGGACAAAGGATAAAGAACAAAAAATGATGAAAACTGAAAAAAAACCTGTCAGCAAGCAAACGACAACTCCCTTTCATTAGGTACTACTGGTATGAATGGATTATCTTCCCACGATTTGGTTTTTTTCTTTCGTTGCACTCAATTTTTTCTTGGTCATAAACCATTTCCGCAGTCTTTATTGCCAATTTGTTTAACCATCTCATACAACTTTTCACAGACCTGCCTTGTAATGCATATATGTGTGTATATGAATATCGAGAATGGGGAAATTGATGAAAACTGAAAAAGGTGTCAGCAAACAAACGACATCTCCCTCTCATTAGGTACGACTGTTATGGATGGATTATCTTCCCACTATTTGGTTTCTGTTGACTCGTTTGGCCTTTCGACTGCTTTAAAGTATTTATTTTTTTGTATCACAAGAGAAAAAAAAGCTATATATAAATATCGAAAATGGGAAATCTCACGGACAAATGATATTGATAAAAATGAGTATTACTGCAAAAACGTGTCAGCAAACGGATGACAACTCACTTTGATATGCAGGACTGGTTTTGGTGGATTATCTTCCCCTTAGCATAATTCTGAACATTTGGATAGATCATTATTCAAGTATGTGAAATTGAACCATTCCTGACATAATAACAGTCTACAATTAATATAAAACTTGTTACGATATCAACATTACATATATTTATGTTTGAAGAATGGAATTTAGAATTTATCTAAGGAGAATTTCGTATTTGGATCAAAATTCACTATTTAAAAATATTAAACAATAAATGTCAGAGGATTGTTGGTATTCTTTTTTTAAAGGGTTTATTATAATTCCACTTACCCGAGAAGACTTCGCATCAGACAGCATCTGAACAACGATGTCCTCCGTACGAGCACTGAGCAGAAAACGAATCGTTCCATCCACCTCGGTCGGTACTTGAAGATCGAATTAAGTGTTACGGTTACGAAGATATTACGAAGTGTAATTATGATGGTAAGAGTTGTCATAAGGTATACCACCATGAAATGCATGCATGCTAGCAGCTATACGACTGGGATAAAAAAAAAACACAGTGTACGAACAAACAAAAGTCTTGTAAAGTTTATTTATCTTCACAATTAACATAATAAGATATTAAAATAATTTATTGGCTGTTCTTTTTAAAGAACATCGAGAAGAAATGGACATCTTTTCATGCTGAATAAGGTACAAAATAAAGTTAATTACACTACATATATAAATATAATGCATTGTAAATTTCGATACATTGAAATTCCCATAGTTCAAGAAATATAACCATCACATTTCATCTAATCAACAATTCTGAGATAATCAAATTACAAGTCACTGCTGTCAAAGAAAAAACATATTTCGACAAAAAATATTAAGCACTGAATTTCGAAAAATAATGCTACTTTTACACATTTTGCTAAGTTATACAAATAGCCTCACTCTTTTCTCTTAACCAGTATTTCACATTTAAAAGCCCTTTGTAAGTCTAGTATAAAATAACACCTATTTATATATTTATTTCGTCTATCAGTTCTTTACAAACTGATATTTCTCCTCTTCATCCATCGTGTTATATATCAAACACAGAACATGCATTTACAATTTCATAAATAAACAATCACGTGATATAAGTTCTAACAGAGAACAAGAATTTTAATCAACATTAATGATAGAGGCTGATCTAAATGTTATGAGACAGAGATGAACGTAAAGAAAAATCAAATTTTATATAAAATGCAAGGTTTCGAAGAAGTTTCATATCGTTTGTTTTTAACAAATCCATGAATTTTAATATACTTGGTCGTTGATAGTAAAACTTCTTAATAAACTTCTTCCTTAGATGGAGAAAACATGGACATGTTATAATAAAATGAAATCCTTCTTCAATGCCATTGTTTGCATAGTACATACAATATCATTCAGAACGCGGAGTTCGATTTTTTGAGTAGCGTCCAGTTTGCGCAAAGAGTGAGCCGACAACTTTATTTTACAAATAAATGATCTTAAATCATTTGGTACACTGTCAAGATAATCTTCATAACCGATAGTAATTTTAACATTATTATAAAGTTCTAAGACAGGACTCTTCTCTTTATCTGCATACAAACTTTAATAAAAATTATCGACTGCTTGAAAGATTTCAAAACGTCATGTTTAATACAGACTGGCTATCCAAGACATATGCAAAACCATACTGACATAACATTTGTTTCACATTTCATAACCAGTTTTTGCGACCAGCAATACATTCTTCATAGGACAATTTATACATAGTTCATTATATTATATTATCAGAATTCACAGTTTACATGTACATCAATATTTCAGTATTCGCATATAACTAGAGATATATAATGGATGTCTACCCAATTCTCCATAGACACCGACTTAAACAGTGCTTGTTCTAACTTTAAGAATAGATTTACAAAATTTTAAAATGTATACGTTCAATTTCTTTGGATTTGCTATATCCCAAAACCTCTGAAGAGTATCCCAATATAGACCCGACAAATGCATCAAATAATTAACAGAGAACTTTCGTCTTCATCTTAAATTTTCAACAATTTATTAATAAGACGTTTTAAGCTTTTAGTTCCTTTCCAACTAAATGTTCGTGATTGTGTACAAACGATCCGTTGAATTAAACACCTAAATAATTAAAACCACTGACAACTTCCAATGACGTAATATTATAGGTAAAAGATTCATTACTTAATAAAGGACCTCTCTTTCTATTTACACCAGTCTGCACTCGCAATAAGTGTGAGGCCAATCGGGGCAACCAAAGGTACAATATCTAAACTTAGTTCATTATCTTTCATTCAAATATGCAAATGAATACATAACTCTGTTATGAACAGTATGTTTGAGGCATTTCTGTACTAAGCTTTTTTTAAATCCAATAATAAAAGTTTCAACATTTAAAGAAGACTTGTAATTCTAAAAATAGCCAATGCCAAACTCATAAAAGACGTCTATGATATGTAAAGCCCAGTTAACATGACCAAAATTACCATCTGAAAAAAGACTGTTTGTAAACAGCTGAAAGAATAACATTATGTATTAACTAACGGTATCATATTCCAGTATTTTACTATTTTTTTTATAAACAATGATAAGCCCTGAATTAGCCATATTCACAAAAATAACTCGTGCGTTTATTTACATCTTAAATGTTTCTACATACTCGTTATGCAGATTCTCTATTGTTTTGATTTTGTTAATTCCCCTAGATTTCAAATGCATACATTAGTGTTGATCCAGCAAAGGCATACCAAATTTGATAGATAATTTTCGGTTTAAATTTAGTTTCGGATAGTGTGCAAGTAAAACATTTTTGGCTTTCAATCCTTTTCGAAATGAATTGTTTCTGATTCCAGTAACATATAAACGCCATTCTAAGATAATTCAAATGTCCAACCAATGACCGTTATAAGCTAACATTTCACCTTGCTGTAGCCCATTCGTTTTCATGCATACTATTATTTAAGATTTAGATGTATTAACTTCCAAACTATTGTTATAGTATTCACGCAATATATGTAACCTTTTTTTTTGCAACTCCGAAGGTGTCGGAACCATAAATTAAATATGATCAGCAAAAGATGTAATATTATGATAACGTTATCCAAAGTCAATCTACTATTTGTATCATTCTGTACGAAAAATTCAATTTCTTCAAACTAAAAAGAATGCATTACAAGTGAATTTGTGTTCCCCTTGTCTAAGTCCAACCAAGTGATTAAAAAATTACGATATGCATTACCTATACAATGTTTTCAAAAGTCAATCTACTATTTGTATCATTCTGAACGAAAATTTCAATTTCTTCCACATAAAGAGAATGCATTACGAGTAAGATTGTGTTCCTCTTGTCTAAGTCCAACCGAGTGATTATGAAATTACGATATGCATTACCAATTACACTGTTATAAAAAGTCAATCTTCCATTTGTATCATTATGTACGAAAAGTTAAATTTCTTCAAACCAAAGAGAATGCATTACGAGTGAGATTGTGTCCCTTTGTCCAAGTCCAACCGAGTGATTAAAAAAATACGGTATGCATTACATCTTCCTACACACGAATCTTACATTGAATATATAACAATACATTTTTATTTGGCATAAATTACATAAATTACATATATAGCCATGCATAAAATATAATTGCAAAGTATGTGAAAATAAGTTATCATATATGTTTACAGAGGAGGCATGAAAGATAAACAACTCTGGAACAAATTTTAATGGTGAAGAATACATGTCTTATTATCATAACGTTTTACCTTGAATACCCGACCTGTACAGCTTTACCCACAAAGCATTTATATCTATACTAGAAAACGAATTTTCTATATATGCAAATATACAAAACGGTATTTTGTTATCTTCAAGTACCTTTGTATTAATGGCAATAGCACGTGCAGTGTGTCAACAATTGACATTCCTTCCCTGAAACTAAATTAAGGGTGTATATCATAATAAGTTCTAACGGACAAATTGTTTTAAATTTTGCACATATCAAGATCAATCTTTTCCAAACAAAATGGCATAAAGAAATATATGGGTCACTATGCTTGTTCCTTGGTTATAGCCCATTGTCTGACCCCACCGTAAAGCCATTTTAAGCGAATGTTTACTAATTGAGAATATCATTTGAAATATGTATTCTAACTGTTCAAATGCATAACTTACCTATTTCTATACCTATTTTCAAATCTGCCCTCTAGTTTTGGAGAAGAAAGGCTTTAACGTGTTTGCTTTCTGTTGCCATGGCAACCAGAGTTCTGCATGGAAACAAATTATTTGAAAATTTTTGAAAGAGGACTACTCAAGAAATATTTTTGTAAAGTTTTGTTGAAATTGGTCAAGGAGTTTAGGAGAACTAAAAATAAATCAGAATAATTACTCCGCGAGAATAGTATTACAGCTGCGCAGTACGATGCGCACAAAGTATTGTGATATACACCTTTAAGACAATTAGATAAAGGATCATTCTACTCTCAAAAGTCAATTATCATCCTGTTCAAAATTGAAATAAAAAAAAGTTGAACAAGTACGCCATGATACCATACTTCAGGTAAATATACAGATTGTAGTATAACATAAAAGATATCAGAGAAATGAAGTGATTATGCATCAGTGATAATGCATCAGTTATAATGTACGAGTGATAATGCATCAGTGAGAATACATTAGTGATAATGCAACAGTGATAATGTATCAGTGAAAATGCATCAGTAATAATACATTTGTGATAATGCATCAGTGATAATGCATCAGTAATAATGTATCAATGATAATGCATCAGTGATAATACATTTGTGATAATGCATCAGTGATAATGCATCAGTAATAATGTATCAATGAAAATGCATCAGTGATAATGCATCAGTGATAATGTATCAGTTATAACTCAAAAGTGAAAATGCATCAGTGAAAATGCATTAGTAATAATGTATCAGTGATAATGCATTAGTGATAATGTATAAGTGATAATGTATCAGTGATAATGCATCAGTGATAACGTATCAATGATAATACATCAGATATAATTCATCAGTGAAAATGCATCAGTGAAAACGCATTAGTAATAATGCATCATTAATAATGTATTAGTGATTATGCATCAGTGATAATGCATCATTAATAATGCATCAGTGATAATGCATCAGTGATAATGCATTAGTGATAATGCATCAGTGATAATGCATCATTAATAATGTATTAGTGATTATGCATCAGTGATAATGCATCATTAATAATGCATCAGTGATAATGCATCAGTGATAATGCATTAGTGATAATGCATTAGTGATAATGCATCAGTGATAATGCATCATTAATAATGTATTAGTGATTATGCATCAGTAAAAATGCATCAGTGAAAATGCATCAGTGATAATTCATAAGTGATTATGCAATAGTGATAATGTATTAGTTATCATGCCTTGTGTGATAATGCATCTGTGATAATGCATCGGTATTCTCTATGATATACTCAGTCAACAAACAACAACAGCCGCATAATTTATACCTCCTTTTAAAAATTCAGACATGGTCGATATCTATATATAATTCAATATTCTACTGTCATGGAGATACATGTTGCTGATATCACTTGAATGACATTTCTTATCAACAGAG
>JAULCC010166010.1:0-13276 GCA_032358795.1 Nuttallia obscurata
GTATAATGACTGCATCAAGATCACTAAATACAAGTGGCTGCCTTCTATTTCACCACATAGTATAATGATTGCATCAAGATCACTAAATACAAGTGGCTGTCTTCTATTTCACCACATAGTATAATGATTGCATCAAGATCACTAAATACAAGTGGCTGTCTTCTATTTCACCACATAGTATAATGACTGCATCAAGATCACTAAATACAAGTGGCTGCCTTCTATTTCACCACATAGTATAATGACTGCATCAAGATCACTAAATACAAGTGGCTGTCTTCTTTTTCATCACATAGTATAATGACTGCATCAAGATCACTAAATACAAGTGGCTGCCCACAATTTCACCACATAATATAATGACTGCACCAGGAACACTAAAATCAAGTGGCTGCCTTCAATTTCAACACATAATGTGATAGTATTATGACTGTACCAGGAACACTGAAAACAGTGACTGCCTTAATTTCACTACATAGTATAATGACTGCTCCAAAGAAAATTAACAAGATGACCATGATGGTCCTGTAATCCCTCACCTGAATATATCCATATAAGGAAACTGGCTCCGGCCCATGGTTTCTATGTTTTTCAACTTACCGGTATCAAAAAAATTTGAACAATATTTGTAGAGGGTCACATAAGGAACACTTACACCATATAATTTTCAAATTTTGCCACTAGTTTTTGAGAAGGAGGTCTTTAAAGTTTTTCCTGTCCATTGCCATTGCAACCAGAGTTCTGCATGGAATGAAATTCTTTGAACAATTTTTGGTACAGTTAATACAAGGATCATTTCTGTGAAATAAATTTGAAATTTAACCAGTAGTTAAAGAGAAGATTGCCAATATATATAGCTATATAAGGAAAACTAACTTGCCCCTTGCGGCCATGTTTTTTGACATATCATTATTCTTTGAACAATTTTAGTAGAGTTCCACGCAAAGATTATTTCTGTGAAATAATGTTGAGAACAGATTGGACAGTTTTTCCTTTCAGTTGCCATGGCAACCAGAGTTCTGCACGGAACTAAGTTTTTTTAAGGAATCTGGAAGAGGACCTATTAAGGAACATTCATGGGAAGTTTATTTAAATTGGCCAAGCTGAGTTTCAGAGGAGAAGATGTTTGAAGGAATTTGAGGGTCACCCAAGGAAAACTTATGCCAAATTATTTACAAATCTGGCTGCTAGTTTTGGAGAAGAAGATTACTGAAGTTTTTCATTTCTGTTGGCAACCAGAGTTCAGCATGGAATCCAATTCTTTGAAATGGAACCATCAAAGGACCATTTCTGTGAAATTAATTTGAAATGGAATAACTGTTTTGGAGAATTATAACTTTGTGTTGTTGTGCCAAATATCTCTGCCAATCTTTTTTCAAAATCCTCTCATGCGCTACAAAATTACAGCAAGGAAACGACCACCTATAATGATTAATCTCTACGCATTACATTTTAACACTTTATCACAGATAACATTTTGGCAAAAAGCAATGAGAAAATTGTTTCTATAAATTTCCAGTACTATCAACCGTCAAAATTTTCATAATTTTTTAGCACATTTCACATGCACAGTCAACCATTCTACTTCCTTTCCAATCAAAGGATACACGGTATTGAATACACTGATATGGTACAGACATTAACCCCTGCTATCAGTATTGTGTTTCTTTGTTTCCAAGTGTCCCAGCTGACAATGACCAGGTCAGACAAGGGATGCCAGCCCCTCATTATCATACAATACTGACCCTTCATGTGATCTCTTTAATTACTGTCAGAAATACACTGGAGCACTAAGACATTAAACATTTGATATCTCTAGCTCATGAAAACAAATTTTCCTTACACTGATCATATTACTACAAAGTGAATTGGTGGTCAGAATATTTCAGATGATTGCAGTACTCCAGTAATTTAGTGTATGTCATAGTGTGAGCTTGTCTTGCTTATAGACTGGAAAATAACACTGCAGGAAATATATCTACAACGAAAATCTTTAAAAACTAGACATGGAAAATATTATTTGAGTACCCTAATAAACTCTGTCAGTTTCCTAAATTTTAACTAATCTCAGATCGACTACAGTTAGAATTTTTTCATTTCAAATTTAACTATTTAATTCACAAATTTGTTCCAGATACTAAAATACAGATCTGACAATGAGACTGTGTACAGGAAATGTCAGGAATTGATGTCTTATCTCATACATCATATTGAACAGATGCTTCATCTCGTATGACAACTCCTGTAGCCAAGGATGATATAAGCCAGTCATTTAAAACTCCATCATGTCATATCAAACTACACAAACTCAGTTTTGTCAAGTAAACACAAACTTGATACCTATAACATTACTGTAGTTGCATGCAAATATCGGAAAACCACATCATTGTTATTGGATTACTCATTTAACATTGCATGCTAATCTATAATTTACACACACTTATTTGGAGTGTAGAGTAACACAAGCTAATTTTACAAAGTTATTAAAGTACAATTCGGTTTAAATTGTATAGTAACTTGAATTATTACTCAGCCAATTACACATATCTATTACCCTTTTGCGTGCCTCAATATTCTGATAAGTGAAAAATTTTACTGTATAGGAAATTTCTATCTGATAGCATTTATGGGATGTTATTGTAGATGGAAGACAAAATCTCCCTAAAATGTCTAAATGCATCACAAAATTTAAGAAACTAATGACCAGCCTATATGCATTTGTGAAAATTAATTAACACTATATATTATCACTTGTCTATTTGCAGGTGTAGCAGTAACCTAAAACTACATTCATAAATTATGCATAATTTGAAATATTTAAACATTTCCCTGTCACAGGCAAAAGCTAAACTAGAGGACCATATAATGGTTCTGTAATCGCTCACCTGAACAACACTATTTGGACACAGTTGGTAGAGGACCAGTATCATATGTTACACACAAATTATCTCAGCTCTAGCATGTATGGTTTAAGAAGAGAAGATTTTCACAGTTTCACTATAGAAGTCTATGTAAAATAAGACATTGGCCTTAGGACTGGGTCACATCAGACCGCAGGGTCACTATTTACACAAACTGTGATGTAAATGTAAGTTCTGGCCTGTTGTGTTTCGGATATGAAGATTTTTTAAGTTTTCCCTATGAAAGCCTATGTAAAACTAGATGCCCTACTAGGTGTTGTGCCAAATTTGATCGACATTTCACCATTTGAATAAACTTGGTAGAGGACCAGTCCAGTCCTGTATATGATGTTACACCAAATACATAAGTTCTATCATGTATGGTTTTAGAGAAGAAGACAATGCATGTTTTCACAATAAATTATATAAGTCTATGTAAAACAAGAGAGGTCTGTCAAACATAATGTGACATTAAGTGCCACCTTGTATGGAAACTGTGGGAGATTGAATGAAATAATGCATAACCCGAAATAGGCAGAGAATAAGCAATTTCACAATAGATATTTGTGGCGCCGTTTCATGTGTATGACCAACCACTATTTAAAGTGTTGGTAAAAAGGATAGTAGGTTGAATTTGTATCAGTTCTGAATGTTTTATAAAAGTTGACGATTTTGGGTTTCTAGGTAAACATATCTCCTCGTAGCACCAGTGACGACATTTGATAACAACAGGCCCAGGAGTTCTTTATCCGTAACACGATTTACCGAAAGCGCCGTAATAACTGAAAGCTACCGAAAGCGTCTTCGAAAAACCGAAAGCGTCTTTATAAATGCATTTTTCTTTGTTATTACTGATTTATTTTTATTTTATGTCATAATATAATGAAAATCCATTTAAATACTGATGATTTAGTGCAAAAAAATTATATGATATTGCCAAAAAGACCGTAGTTACGCTTGCTAATATATAAAGTTTAAACGAACACACCATAAGCGGCAAACAACATCTTAATTATATCGTAAATTTAGCTTAAATTTCTATTATATTGTTATTATTTAATAATATATTCAACTGAACACTGATATTTCTTTTACGGTGATGATCTTATCTCATATAGCTCGATCATATACCGAAAGCGAGCAAATGACCGAAAGCACAAGAATAGCCGAGAGCGCCCCGGCCGCCTGATGCTACCGTAAGCTAGTTTGAATATAAATGCATTTCTTGTTGTTATTGATGATTACTTGTATATATGTGAAAATGGAAAATTAAAATGTTATTTTAAAGACCTTATGTACTAAAAATGTTGCTAATGCTTACACGAATCTTCAATCACACAAAATCAAAATATAACTAAAGTTCATGTTTTACCAATACAATTTATCAGTTTTAATTGTTTTAAATATCATTTGTTTTTTGTTTTTAAGCATATGGTATTATATAATTTCATTTACCATAATCATAATAAACAACCGAAATCAACAAACATTTAACTGAATAAGCAAAGCAATGGCCAACTATAGCTTCGTTTGTTGAATCGCTAATTATTATAAAAGAAAGTCGTAATCGTAAAATTTATTGTTTATTATTATGTTTGTTATTATGATTAACATAAATTGACGGACAATAACTTTTAATTTTTGCGGCAATTGATAATCAATGGTCAAACGTACCTAATCATAAGGTAATTGAGGCGGTAATTATAACATTAAAAACTTGAAACATGCCCGAATCATGACATTCCCTTCTCAATTAAAGACATGCTTTGAAAAGACCGAATAGTTTTTCACAATGAGGTGACCAGCAAAGGTGGTAATTCAAATTCACAACAATTTAAATTGCTCACCATAAATGGATATTTAATGGTTATCGTGCAGCTCTCATCCCACTGCTATTTTTAGAACCCTTACAACCTTCTTATAAATTTTGATACTTGGAAACTTTAGGTGTTCAAAATAGTACATTTTAGAATCTGTTGTGAGAGAATCTTAGCAGCTGTTTGAGGAAATCTGATAGGCACTAATACTGTACATGCATTGGCACGAAATAGAATTGTTAACTCTTCAGATGTTCACAGTTAGAATTGTTCACTGTCTGTAGGCTAACATATGATATCATTTATTGTCAGTCAGCTCACATATAGGATTGTTTCTGTTAGGATGATCAGATGAAGTTTTCTCTATCTGCAGTAAGCTTACATACAGGATTTTTTACTGTCAGATAGCTGCCATATACTGTAAGATTGCTCACATATATCATTGTGTTACTGTCTAGATGCTCACATGTAGGATTGTTTACTGTTTGTAGGTTCATATATAGTATTGTTTAATGTTAGTAGTCCACATATGTCATTGCTCACATATAGCATTATTTACTGCCATTATCTCACAGATAGCACTATTTACTGTCAGAAAGTTCACATATGGCATTATTTACTGTCAGAAAGTTCACATGTATCACTATTTACTCTCAGAAAGTTCACATATGGCATTACTTACTGTCAGAAAGTTAACATATAGCATTATTAAATGTCAGAAAGTTCACATATAGCATTGTTTACTGTCAGAAAGTTCACATATAGCACTGATTTTTACTGTCAGTTAGCTAACTTACAGGTTTTTTACTTTATCAAGATTTAACTGCTCTTTCTTAGTTCTAAACTAAAATAATTATTAAGC
This sequence comes from Nuttallia obscurata, assembly GCA_032358795.1. Lineage (NCBI taxonomy): Eukaryota > Metazoa > Mollusca > Bivalvia > Cardiida > Psammobiidae > Nuttallia > Nuttallia obscurata. Next base: position 5,580 of record JAULCC010166010.1, read on the forward strand.
AATAATCTACAATGTGGTCTAATGAAGATCTAATCAAATTAGGCAAAACTTGGAAAATAGACAGCAGAAATGTAATTAAAACAAAGAGCCAATGCTTTGGTTACTAAATAATTCAGAGACATGAATGTCTCTAGAGATAATAAAATTTGTTCTGTTATACAACTGAAAGATTCTGAAACACAAGAATGCATATTTTTCTAACCAGCTGTAGATATTTTGTTTGTTTAATTGTTTGTTTAATTGACTTATTTCACTCTCTACCATCTAGGGCTATTGAATGTCCCAGAGAAAGGGAAGCAGATAAAGGTAACTCCTCTTCAGATCTCTCTAGTTCTTGTACATGTCAAGTGCAGGGCTAATCCCAGACCTAAAATTTAGTGAGAAGTCACTTCTCCTTTATGGAAAATTTAGGGAGAAGTGGGGAAATTTAGGGAGAAGTGGTATGACATATGAAGCAATATACAGGGTGTTTAATTAACCTATGTATGAAACTCATTGTATTCTAAAACAGGGTACATTACTAAGAAAAAGTTCTTTTATTTTAAAATTCTGATTTAAAAAAAGAATCTGTAATATTTATTATTGAAATAAATATAAAAGTTTTCATAAAGTTAATATTGATGTGTTCAACCTTACTGTTTTCTAATTGCCAGTATTCACTGTTTAATTCTACATTTTAATCGATCACTGTTACCTAGTTTATTTTCCCCACCATAAATTTTCGAATGGGTATTGTCTAGCTTTTATTCAACATTTCAAACGATGATGTTTCCCGATTTGCTATGAGCGTATTAAAAATCTTGATAAATATTTCAAATGATCATTATTAATCATTAGTGTGTACACCGAACATACATGTATGACTCCATTTTTGCCCCGATGTCATGCACTCCGTTTGAGTAATTTGCAGTCCGTCTATGGAGCAAAACAATATTGCAATCATAGTTTTAGATTCAAATTAAAATGGATGATAGATTCTTAAAATTTAATCAGGCATTTCATTTGTTTCGGTCTGTCAAATCCGCCAAATCACCTCAAGTTTGCCCTAACCTCATATTTGACCAGACAGATACGTCTAAGGATCAAGTACAGGAGACCCATAGTCGAAGATAAAAGCAGTGGCGAATAATCTGTTATTTCCCCGAGTCATACTTATGCCAGACATCATTCAATTATGTCATCAGATGCCAATTAACACCCTAACGAGAGTAATTACACGTAGCAACAGTAACACAGCAGCCATGTTGAATAAACCACTGGCTATGAAAGCGTCTTGTCTATTGGCTTAAAATCGTGCACTTGTTAGTAAGAAATTATTTCACTGGTGGAATTCCTAAGGAGGCAGGATTATATGTCAATTTCGATATGTGTTGTTTGGAATAAAACATATGTGCTTGTACACATGTAGATGGGAAATGCAAGGTACTTTCTGTTTGAGAATTATCCTATTTAACTGTCAACAATTATCAGCTGTATACGGCTCAAAGTGGAGATGAAATAGGTGCAGAATATCGATGATTAAGCATAAAAATGAAAGGGACTTGAAATTCGCCTTCATGCCCAAGAATGAAGTGAGGAGCTTTAAGGCAAAGATTTCCCCTGAATTGCCTTGTAAGATGAGCCCTGAAGTTGTGTCTTGTACATGAGGGTAGTCATTTTAGTCAGGCTGGTAATTTTACCCAAACACCAACAACTTATGCTTACCTCTCAGAAGCAAGGACGGAAAGCCATTTCTATTATTTTACAGTCTATGTTTTGACTCCACTGGTGATCTTCCTGCACAAGAAGGGGATGCTCTACCACTTGAGCTACACAGGCTGTCTAACTTGCTGTAGAAGCATTAGATGTATGTGTAGGTATATTCCTTTAAACTTGAGATGCAATTCAAAATAATCATCAACACACAACCTGCTCATGAAATAAACTCTGCATTTCATGTAGCTTAATGCTCAGTTTGGTCTAGATCTATTGGAAAGAAATGTATTACTGGAGGAAATATAAACCGTCTTAGTTACATAACCCTGTGTGATATTGGCTCTGTTTCTTTGAAGTCTTTACTTTGGATTCTGATATTTTATCATAGACACATCTATTACTTGACTTTCATACTGATATAGTATACCAACTGTTGTCTAAAACAAATATGTGAAACATCATGTTAACTTGACCAGTAGACACCATTCTCCTGCAACATTTATTGTTTTTTTTTCCCCTGTAACATTTCCTACCAACTGTTTTGTTGTCCCACAGCTACAGGATTGCAAAACAATGTAAACTTGAAAACCTGTCTAACATACATACACATGAGATAATTTAACATGTAAAATACCTACACATAGGATAGTTTAATACAAAAATTACTTACAAATAGGATAGTTTCCTATGTAACATACCTACATAAAGGATACTTTTACATGTAACATACCTACATAAAGGATAGTTCAATATATAACATACCTACAAGTAAGATAGTTTTATATGTAACATACCTATATAAAGGATAGTTTAATTTGAACATACCTACATATAGGAAATTTAATGTGTAACATACCTACTGTCTTTTTACGTGTATTGTACACACTTTTTTCCTTAAAATTGAGTACTTGAGTTTAGGGGAGTATATAATACACTGAAACAAGCCATTTCATACTTCTTCTCAGGCAAAAATGATTGCGGTGACAACTGCAAAAACAGATGACATTATCAAGTGTACTGTGTCCAAGCATGTTTTTGGTTCATTTATTGTTTAATTTTATGCCTACTATAAAAAAACTAATTATCAGTGATTAAAACTTTGGCACCTTTTCAATTTGCAGATATAAATATGAAAGCAAATTTTAAGAATGACTAAGCAGTAATAATCCTCGTCAAGAACACCATATCCACACCATTACGTAATATCCTGCCAATATTGCATAATCCCATTTCCTATTGAGCTTAAACTGCTTCGTGAGGGTGTATACACAAAAGCGTGTGACATGATTTCAATTTTGAGAAACAGACAAATACTTGTCACCTAAATCACCATCACTTCACAACACGTCAACACATCTAGCAGCACACTTCAAAGGGAATTCATATTTGGACATTCCATTTCTAGCCTTTTTACTAGGGATGTCAACGGTTAACCGATGATACAAAATTGGGTTGGGGCATATAAAACATATTTTAAAAAGTCTCCGTAACCGAATCCCAAATGGGATTACCCCTGAGAGTGAATACATTAAGTGGCCTACAGCAGACATGGTTGTGCTCGATTAAGTTTCACTAAGAATCGCAGACGGCAAGCTAAAGTTTATGAATTTGATGTACATTTTCGTAACAGTTTACAAATTCCACCCAGAAACATGATAAGGGCCAGAATTGGTCTGACTATCTTACCCGACAGTTATTTTGTTCTATTTAAAACAAATTATGTACGAATCTTTTAAAAAAATGCCACATTAAACAATAAAGTAGTTTCATGCATTTTACTGTACCGTAGTAACGGTGTCGTGGTGTCACGGTAAATAATATCTATGTTAAGAGTTAGGCTGTAATTTACCTTTACATGTGGGTTCCAGTTATCAGCAAGGGTCCCATTGGACAGGGATTTGTTTAAGTTATATTCCAGATAATGTTAGGCTGTAATTTACCTTTACATGTGGGTTCTAGTTATCAGTAAGGGTCCCATTGGTCAAGGGTTTGTTTAAGTTATCTTCCAGATAATGTTAGGCTGTAATTTACCTTTACATGTGGGTTCCAGTTATCAGCAAGGGTCCCATTGGTCAGGGGTTTGTTTAAGTTATATTCCAGTACATTCAGTGCAGGTTCACTACCTCTTCTTACAGTCAGTCCAGATCCTGAAAAAGTCAAAAAGAACCACTCAACATAATATCAGATAAATATGCCTTAAACCAAATTAATGCATTAAAAAATTCAGTTCCACTGCATATGCTGTTTTTGAGATAAGTATTGACTCAAGTGAAGCCTTTGTCATTTTGTACATGCCTATATCATATTATTATAGTCTCACCAACATATACATATATGGCAAATTTAAGTTTCTAAATAATACAACTTTGATTTCTGTGGCTTGATTTTTAATATTCTTCTTTGCAGTTGCAGAAGATTTTATAATTTAACTTTCAATAGTTTTAAAGAGGATTTCATTGAAAAAAGTCAAAAATTATAATAAAAAATTTCTGTCAAACAAAAGGCCCATAATTGGGTTCTATTCATAAAGATGTTGATCCTACTAATTTACTAAATTTAATAGGCTCTATACGGAAAGTTGTTGATCCTACTAATTTACTAAATTTACTAGGCTCTATACGGAAAGTTGTTGATCCTACTAATTTACTAAATTTACTAGGCTCTATACAGAAAGTTGTTGATCCTACTAATTTACTAAATTTACTAGGCTCTATACGGAAAGTTGTTGATCCTACTAATTTACTAAATTTACTAGGCTCTATACGAAAAGTTGTTGATCCTACTAATTTACTAAATTTAATAGGTTCTATACGGAAAGTTGTTGATCCTACTAATTTATTAAATTTACTAGGTTCTATACGGAAAGTTGTTGATCCTACTAATTTACTAAATTCAATAGGCTCCATACGGAAAGTTGTTGATCCTACTAACTTACTAAATTTACTAGGTTCTATACGAAAAGTTGTTGATCCTACTAATTTACTAAATTTACTAGGTTCTATACAGAAAGTTGTTGATCTTATAATTTACTAAATTTACTAGGTTCTATACGGAAAAGTGTTGATCCTACTAATTTACTAAATTTACTAGGTTCTATACATTAAGTTGTTGATCCTTCTAATTTACTAAATCTAATAGGTTCTATACGGAAAGTTGTTGATCCTACTAATTTACTGAATTTAATAGGCTCTATACAGAAAGTTGTTGATCCTACTAATTTACTAAATTTACTAGGTTCTATACGGAAAGTTGTTGATCCTACTAATTTACTAAATTTACTAGATTCTATACAGAAAGTTGTTGAAATCCCTACTAATTTACTAAATTTACTAAAGTCCTGCTAAATATTATTTATCCCAAGTGTACGAACAACAATAAATCAGGTTTCAAATACAGTGATCCTTAGTAAATGTTCAAAATGGGAATGTAGCAACTGTTACTGGTTTCAATTCAAACTTATTTTTTTTAAAACTAGACTTTTGGTCTTCTCGATAACAAATTGAGAAACTTCCAAAATAATGCTGATATAATAAAAGGAGTCCAGGACTTGTGACAATCTTATTTTTTCAAGAACTGAAGCTCCAATAATTTTTTTTATAACCAATAATCCAAGTAACAAACCAGCTGAAATGTCTGTAGCAGTGACAATAACATCATTTCCACCATCCAGAGAATACCCTCGCTGATGATGTTTGTTGCCAGTTAACTCTGACTGGAAGATATCAGGGCTAGCAGTTCCTGTAGAGCTCACACTTTGACCATCACCATTGTGAGGCACTCTAGGACCTCCTTGTTCTTCAAAGTCTGCTGTCAGCTGTAATACAAAGCAGATCTGATCTTGTAGGTGTAAGTAAAATGGAACTCATCCTAACAACAGTACATACATGTTTAAAACTAACTCCAAAAACAAAAGAACCATGTGGTCCTGCACACAGTGAATTTGGGATGGCCTACATTAGAAAAGGCATAGATATATCTAGTAAAAGGCATGTGCATGAACTAAATTTTTATATATACAGTATCAAGGGGAAACTTATGCACTGATTTTAGTTAAACAAAGCAATCAAATATTAAACCATACCTGTTCCCTATCATCCACCACATCATTGAGAGTATCATCTGGATCAAGGATAGAGTCTTCACTGGTCCTCAGGTAATGGACACTGACCCAGTAATCTGTAGACTGAAAACAAAAATCCAGCAATAGAATAAATTCCAATATGTAGCAGTTCTAATTTAGTTTATTATCAACCTTATATAGGCATTAAGTCATATGATCTACTATGGTCTACTATGGATTATTCAAAACCACATTTTTTATCTGCATTAATAGAGAACCAGTCCAGTAATTAAACATGTAAAAGGACAATGATCACATAAGTAACTCACACTTGAGAACCACATCCTAAGGAAAGCAAAACAAGAGCACCAGTGAGGGCTTCAACTCCACTGGGCTGGCAATCCAGTTCATCTCTTCTGGTAAAAGGTCATTCAAACAACATTATCAAATTGGAAAAGCAGTTTCAGGATAGAAGATATTATCTTTCATTTCAAATTTTTAAAACTTTTCTGGTCTGCTTTCCAATTCAGTTTTCTGCTAAAGAACAAATTATCCAATTAACATTCTTTAAAAAACTAGTATGCAATTAATTGAACAATGGTTTTGAAGAAAAATGTTTTTTATAAATTTAAAGTCCGATAACTCTTGGCATAAACTAAAACAAATCTGGCTCACTGTTTAATGGAATCATTGATTCCTTCAACTTAAGTAACACTTCTTCAAAATGATGGCTCTCTAACTGATAATGAATTGCTCATTAAATCTGGGGAAGATTAAGAACACAATTAGTTTGAATGAATCTGAGCTGTTGAACAATAAAAATACTGTAATCAATTGTTGAAACAAGTAGCAATACTGACATTGACAATTCCTGATTAAGCTTCAACAATATGTGCAAGACTTTCAACAAAAAATACCTTTACATAACAAAATTACTAAGAAAAGGAACTGGCAACTTCAGTCTTTTTGATTCAACTTAAGTTTTCTTAATTTCTGTTAAAAAAAAAATGACCTCTATAAAAATCCGTCAAGAAAGAAAATTCCATTTAACAATTTATACAAACATTCATTTCAGGTATTCCGTCCAAAACCTTAGGGTGTATTGTTTACTGTTTTATTCTGAAACATTTTAAACTCCAACTTCAATATCTGTCTTATCTAAACAGAGATGCATGGTCCAATTAAATACTACAAGCAACCAATGAATAACTAAGGATTCTAGATAAATTGGTTCTAGCAGGAAACAGTTCATGCTTAAATTCAAACTTGTACCAGACAAACTGGCAAAATCCTTTGCAATGTATTACATGTAACCTGTAAAGTTTGCCTTCATAACCAAAGCATTGAAGAACAATAACTCTAATTTTCTCTATTGGGATATTTTTGTTTTAAATAACATATCACTCAAATTCTTCATTATATTTACTCATAAATAAGTTGAACTAGAATCCTGTTTTTTTAATAAACTTGAATTCTGAGAAAAATTACATTTTAATCTAGGCAAGATCTTCATTTGCCTGCAAGATAAACTAGATGAATGTTCTGTAACACAAAAATCTAAATTTGAAAGCCTAAATAATGGGGCATAACTCTGACAAATACGACCTCTATCTACAGAATTTGACTTCATCATGGCCCTGTTGACATAAGCAGTATGATATGAAAGTTTGAAAAAGAAATGGCTAATGTTATAACCAATGTTTTGTGACAGACCAGCAGATCATGAGATTGATAAAGTAATCCCCATTTGAAAGGGAACACAAGAGGTCCGTAGCCAACTGGTTATAGTCGTTGACTTGCAATCTCTCAGTCCCTCACCGCTGTGGGTTCAAATCCCGGTCTGGGCACTTGGGATTTTTCAAGTAAGGAAGCCTTTCAGCTGGCTTGCGGTAGGTCGGTGGTTCTACCCGGGTGCACTCTGTGCCTGAAATAGTGTACAGAG
>JAULCC010166121.1:0-13276 GCA_032358795.1 Nuttallia obscurata
TGAGTTGGGTTTTACGGCACCGCAACACTGTATAGGTTATATGGCGCCTTTCAGGAAAAAACTTGTTGGATCCACATTTACCTCGAGATAAAAATATGGTGTATGGATCCAACAACTTAATACCTGCTGGAGTATCAGAGATGCAGAAACTCCAGATTCACATTCAAACCATGTTAGTCGCCTCTTAAGATCATGCCAGGGTTAAGCAGTGGTCCAAATTATTTTGCTACGTTAGCACACCCCAGGCCCACATGGGGCCTTGTCACCTTGTAATTCAACCGTTTTCACATCATATAAGGCAACAAAATATGTTTGGGCCTCTGTGCCTCATTGTTTATTGACTACTTGAAAAAAGAACCTAGATATTAAATTGCACATGGTTTAATACCTGCTCATTTCTATGTTCTGTTTCAAGTGTCTCTGTCTCCTCACTAGCCAGTTTGGAAATCTGTTCTTTGAAGTCTGGCATGGCCTTCTGTAGCTCCTCTGGAAAATTACAAATAAAAACAAAATACTGAAAATAAGCTCTAACCATCAAGCTTGTTTGAATATGGTTGATTTTACTGTGTTTTGAACTGTTTTATATATCTGTTTGCTGAATTGTTTGCTGAAGCCAGGGTGATCAGCTGAATTAATTGTATTCGAGGGTATTTTGTCCTGAGTATTAACCCTTTACTTCACATATGCATCTTTTGACACATTGGCAAACAGAGAAGACCCAATTTAGGCAGCTCCTAAAGGACCTACCTGATCAAGATCTACTCTGTTTGCTAAAAGAACTTTTACATAACATTTTGATTTTACCCTCATATGAAATATTTTCCTTTTTAATCTAAATATAGCTTATTATGTAATGGTCTTAAAATAGCCTGTGGAGAAAAGGATTAACTAGTAAATTGTACTGATGCACTGATACTTGAAACAGTAGTTGAAGACATGTGACAATACCACAATAAGGATAAGAGTCACTCATATCATAGAATCTATGAGCTGTGAGGTTGAAATTGAACCTGCAGTAGCTACAAGTATTCTTCTAATTTAGTTTTCCTTGTACCAACCGTGTGACCTAATTTTGCATTCTCAGCATAAAATGATTTCATTACCTTGCATGTGACCTTGACCTCTTTGTAAGGTCATGTGCCTAAAGTCATGATGGGTATTTTATAATGAAAGTACAAACAATGTTATATACAACATTAAGTTTTTCAATACAGCACTCAATCTGATGGACACTTTACAATATGTATTCCCTACAAAAGACAGACACATATAATGTACTAAAGTATATGATGCTGAAACAGTTTTCAAAGATTAATGCATTGGTTAAATAAAATCAAAAAACAAAAATCTTATTACTACTGATTTCCTGAAACTCTTTTCTTCTTTTCAACTTTTCAATGTTACACAATTACCATTATCAACCAATTACTACACAGTACACTTACTGGGTATCTTTAATTTCTCAGGTAAAATTTTCAATTCTTCAAGCACACCTCTCCATGTATTGTGATTAGCAAGAGAATTTACAAAATCACCAAATATTTTCAGAAGGGTAAGAATGGCAGGTTAAAATTTTACAAAATAGTTTTTAAAAATGGAAGAAAGGGGTTGATACGCGATCTTTAAGTATAAAAAAATATGGGTGTAGCTACAAGAACAGGTACAGTGAGTAGATTATGCACTGTATTTAATATAGTCACATTAAACACAGTTTGGTTATGGAGTAACTTGAACAAAAACATACAAAGAAAACTTAAATCTAGCAAACTATGGCTCTACAGGCTCACAATAATTGCCAATTAATGTTCTAATGAACCGGATTTTTTGCATTGCATATGAAATCAGTGTAGATAGTCCCAGATAATCCTACAAGTCTGTGCAATCAAGGTCTACACTGTTTGCTTTTAGATTCATGTGTCAATTCTGTTTCTGAATAGCAAACAGAGTAGATCATAGACTGCACAGATGTGCAGGCTGAGGAGGATCTAGACTGATCTTACACATGTCTTATGTATGAGTAAGAGGATTAAACTGATGAATTAAATAAAACAACTAAAATAAAAAATTCCAAAGAGAATATGGTAGATATTAGACTTATGTATCATTTATATGTACTTTGAAAATTGCATAGTGCTTACAAAATAAACACACTTCTTGTATCTTAAAATGAATTAAATGTGTGCAGATGAACTCAAAACTTTTAAAACTTTAGCAAATAAGTAAAATACTGAGATTTAATCTCAAATATCTAAACCTCCCTGCCATAAATGTCAAGTACAAATGAAAAATGTTATAAACAATTGTAAACAGTTGCAAAACAATACCAGTATTTGTTTTAAAATATAAAATTCAAGTAAACTCTAATATGAAAAGAGACACAAATTTCAACAGCATGCTTAGATTAATCAATCAATCAACCAATTCATCAATCATTCATATATAATTATAAAAATGAAGTAATACACATCTTGTAAAATTAAGTGAAACCCATGCGTTTGATTGTAATTCAAAGTCAAATATACACATGCAGTTTTTATTGTCAACATAAACACAAAGTTATATATTTAGTGTTTTAAGGGTCTGCCTTATATATTTAGTGTTTTAAGGCTGTACCTTATATATTCAATTTTTAAAGGGTGTACCTTCTATCTTTCAAGGCTATTCCTTATATTCAGTCTTTAAGGGAGTACTTTATGCATATAGTGCATCATTAGGGTGCATCTAATATATCAGTGAATCAAGGGGGTACCTCATATATTACGTGTTTTAAGGGTGTACCTTATATATTCAGTGTTTAAGGGAGTACCTTATATATTCAGTATTTAAGGGAGTACCTTACATATTCAGTGTTTAAGGGTGTACCTTATATATTCAGTGTTTAAGGGTGTACCTTATATATTCAGTGTTTAAGGGTGTACCTTATATATTCAGTATTTAAGGGTGTACCTTATATATTCAGTGTTTAAGGGAGTACCTTATATATTCAGTGTTTTAAGGGTGTACATTATATATTCATTGTTTTAAGGGTGTACCTTGTATATTCAGTGTTCTAAGGGTGTACCTTGTATATTCAGTGTTTTAAAGGTGTACCTTATATATTCAGTGCATTGAGGATGTACCTCATACATTCAGTATGTACCTTATATTCAGTGCATTAAGGGTGTACTGTATATGTAATACAACTTTGATGCACTGTTTCTTCGACATGCAATTTGAAATTAAAAATTGAGTTGTTAGGAATGTTTGTATAATTGTCTACTTGGTTGATTGTAAAAAAAATGTGTATTCTGTATTCTGGCACATACAGAAAGACATCTGTCTTATCTTGTTAGTGTTTCCACTGTCATTTCCCTGTCATTTTGCCTATAAAAATGGACAACTCATTTTCCAAAATTAGTAAATATAGCCTGATTTCCTTTGTTTTTACTGTGGATACCTTGGTTTAACGCCTGTGAGATGAAGTTCCTGGTACAAAGTAGTTATATCTCAAGGCATGTACTCAATTAGTAATTTACCAAATTCAAGTCAATGCTTCAGATATTTATTTTACTATATCATTATACCATATAAGTTAGTTTTATCTATTATTCTAACTTGCTAATTTTATATATCATAAGACTAGCTTTCTTTATATCTATTTTCTGACTTAAATCACAACCTTTCCTCCTTAAAAGTTATATATTTTTAAGAATTTAATTCTAGTTTTCAAAACATCAGCATTCTTAAAAACTTTTCATCACAATTTTTCTCTAGCTGGTTTTCTTAGCAACTACATTAAATTTGTATTCTTAATACTTTCCCCAAATATTTCTTTGCACTTTGTTTGTTGCTCTAGCTCTCTATAAGCCCACACTAGCTTTCCTAAAAAAGTTTTCTCTAGCTTTTCTTGGACTAAAAGACAGTAACACTAAGCTACTATTGTTTTCTAGCACTAAAACACGGCTGAATTGGGAACTCAAAGCGCCTTATTCCAGAAGCATCTTAAGATAAAAAAAATCGTTTTTGTTTTGTTTATTTGGAATTTAACGTCGCTTTAACAGTATTTCAGTCATATCCCGACGTCCAGCTCATTGCAGGTGGTGGAAGACCCCGGGGGACCCCTGTACACTATTTCAGGCACATAGTGCACCAGGGTAGAACCACCAACCTACCGCAAGCCAGCTGGAAGGCTTCCTCATTTGAAAAATCCGAAATGCCCAGACCGGGATTAGTACCCACAGCCGTGAGGGGCTCAGAGATAAAAAAAAATTTAAGTCCATATTTTTTCCTCAAACCCAGCCAATTCTTAACTTAAAATTAAGAAAATTCTTATGCTGTTTTCTTATTTTCAAGACTGTTTAAGCAAGGAAAATCTTAACATGCTACTAGAACAACACTTACAGTAAAAAAAATCATGTAAAAAAATAATTATAAGGTTTCTAAATCTTAAGGCAAACCTTAAGATGCTACTGGAATACAGCCCAAGGACTACAAACTATCCAAACACTTATGTGATACTTCCCAAAGTACTTCAGACTCAAATGTTTTGTTTGTTTTTGTGTTTATTGTCTGCTAAGGAGATTTCACTTGTTTTAAGGCTGTCATTTATGAGTGCTGAATTTCCGTCTGCTGCAAAAGTTTATGTCTGCCAAAAGTCTATAATTCTCTTTTTCTGAGTAATTTTAAAAAAATCATAATCCAAGTGGCAAATAGTTTAGCTCTTAGATCAGACACTGAATGGGTTTATCCGAAGTTGATCTAGATCTAAACTGTTTATCAAGGTAATTACTATTCGATGTCCAGCTCTGAAAGGGTTAATCCAGTAAGCTGTATCAGTCCTAGCAAGCATCTCCACAAGTAACTGAAAAAACTTTTCAGTTGGAAACAAGTGACTTAACAGTTCCATTTATGCAACTTATTCATCACTAAGTATTAGTGACCACGCTGGGGTTTGAACCTGTATTTCCTAGCTGGACTAATGAAGAGTAATAATGTTACTATTTTTAAGACAGCCAACAGCATGTCTTCCAAGCAGTGAGACTGCAGTCATGTTCACTAGAAAGGAACTCATGGACACAATTAGCAATTATATCCACCTTTGGGTTACAGATTTACTGTTTGTTTGTTTGTCTGGGATTAAAGTCCCATCAGTACAGAGTCCTATGGTGGAAGGCCCCAGTTGACTCTGAGTAGAATTACCAACCTCTTGAAAGCTAGCCAGATAAGACATCACATATGAAAGTTTGTATGGCATAAAAGGATTCAAACCCACAGCCCTTACAACAGTGAAGGGCCAGTTGAACAACCTACAGTAAACCATTCAACCCTAAAAGACTATTTACTTGTCTTTGAGAACTTAACTCTTGCAATCACTAGTACTGAGAGATCAATTAAATGTCGTGTAATTTAAACACGTCATAATCATTCTTGCGATAAATTTGTGGGATTTCACAATTGCTGTCAGGTAGACTTATCAATGACTTCAGGTAGATTCAAGTACATTAACCTTTTTTTTCAGGTAGAAGTATTTTTTTTCATATGCAGCAGTTTGTCTAATGGACCAGTAGACCAGCAAATGGCATTGAAAATAGGTAGATTTGACTACCGTTGGTAATATCACGTGTCTGCATAATTAATTAAAAATCTGTCAAAATTTTAAATTCAGAGAAAGGAGGAGATAAAAAAATATATATATATTGTATAAGAAGGGTAGTTTGTAAATTTTGACAAAATATACATTCTACACAGTCGAATTTCCATCAATGCAAGATGTCATATACAATGTATTGGCATTCAAGGTTGGAGCCTTCAAAGTGGGAAAGTTGGAAACAAAGAAATGGAAATGTCTACAAATTGATGAAAATAAGACAATAATGAACTGTCTTCAATCTAATTGAAGTTGGTAAGCAAACAACTAATGCTAACACCAACTATCTGTACAATGTACAATTTCTAATAAAGTCTATTTCTCCTTTGTTAAATCAGATGTAGGGAGTGATTTTAAAAAAGTCTCATTAATAAATTCTACAAAAAAAGAGTAAATATTTACCTATATCTATTTTAGCTGCTTCTTTTAGTTGTACAAATATTAACAAAACATTTACCAATAAAGATACCAAATAAACTGTCAACTTATTTGCAACAAAAACAGCAAAATGATCGAGTACCAATAAGCAGAGTTCTCTTTTCAAGAGCCAGCTTGCTTGCTGAAACAATCAAAGTGAATACAGTTACATCCAGAATGCATTGCTCTGACCTAAAGTTTTAGTGAGTTAGAATAAGTCAGATAAATGAAGGTGTGTCACTATACAGGCCACACTATTGGTGGTTAGAGGTCATGTGACTAGCAGTAAGGCAAGTGAAAATGGCTACACGAGAATAAATAAACTAGCACATCCAGGTCAGCATCTGCAATTTACATATCCATACCTACTTTATGTTCAGAAAAAAGAGCAACATTTTACATGATAATCTTCAATTGAAGTTGGTTATAGACAAATTTTGTTTGTTTGGAATTTAACGTCGCTTAAACAGTGTATATCAGTCGTATCTCGACGTCCAGCTCATTACAGGTGGAGGAAAACACCGGGGGACCTCTGTACACTATTTCAGGATTAGAATGCACCCTGGTAGAACCACCGACCAACCGCAAGCCAGCTGGAAGGCTTCCTCACTTGAAAAATACTACTTTTGCCCAGACCGGGATTAGAACCCACAGCTGTGAGGGGCTGAGAGATTGCAAGACAACAACTATAACCACTCAGCCACAGAGGCCTCTTGTTATAGACTAACAAAAGCCAGACAAGCAATTTTCTGAAGTTTCACAGTGTACATTTGATGCTTATGCCATCTATGCAGCTTAAAAATTCAAAGTTCTAATCCAACTACTCTTCTCTGGGGAAAACTCACTGGGTGGTGAAAATTTGGACCAGTCCAGAACTTTTAATGTATTGGAGTAAAAACTTGGCTTAAACCAATGCTGATTATTCTAGCAGAAATAGTAAATTGCAGATGCCTCACAGAGTATCAGACAGGTTCAGTAGTCTATTAGATGTTCTACAGCAAAATGCTACATTCTGTAATCTTGAGATACAAAACAAAATTAAAGATGAGAAAGAAAATAAAAAATATGGCCTCTCAGCTGGCCCACACACATGGACTGGTTGCTTGATTCAAACCAAACAAAGACTAGACTGAAACTCAACTTGTACTTGCAAAAACTCTGACGTTGAAAAAACATTTAATTTAGCTTCTTTTAGTTGTAAAAAATATTTCTTTTGTTCCTTTAATTTTCAATGTCTTAGAAATCAATGCATCAAGTTCAAATTCATTCTTGTCCAAACAAAAGTCAGAAGTTTTACAGGAAAGTTCTGTTTCATTCTACAGCAAGCCAGTCTATATCATTTGGGATACCTTGGACACTATCATTCTCTATATCAGAATCAAGACCAAATGCCTCCTCTCCCATGGCAATTGTTTGTTTGAAAGCGAGGCTAAGGTCTTCCAGCGTGTTTACAGATGAGTCACTATCGCTGGCTCGGCTGTCAGGTCGGCTTCGGACTGTCGAAGTGATAATTATTTATATGATATACCTTATATAACAATACTGTATCCAATGGCTGACAAGATCAAAGCAATACTTAAAAGGTGTGTTTGCCTTCACATGTTGCGTTTCTTGAAACTGATGTCAAGATGAGTATAAGCTGAAAGCTTGATGGAGAAATATTAAGCCATGGCAAAGGTTTGGTGAATATGTTTCCATGACAACATAAGGATAAACTGATAAAAGTAATTGCTATATATCACATTTTTTCTGAAATGGCAACACAAAACTTGTAGCTCCACATTAGCTCAGGGAAAAACCAGAAATCTTAGCACAGAAATGCACCAAGCGTTGATAGACATGAATCCTGAAAACTGAAGAAATTTTCAAGAAGTTTAAATCCTGCAATTTCCCTGAGCTTTCAAACATTATGTCTACATAGTATTTCCTATACATGTAATATATAAGGTAGCAAAAATGTTTGGGTAATATATCTAGCTGAAATTTCTGATTTTACAAAATTAATGTTTGTATAATATGTACTATTATATGTTCAAATACACTATATAGTATGTGATCACTGCAAACATTAATGAAATACATGTTTAAATAAAAGACTGAGCAGTCAGTGGTATTGCTGTCAGTATACATGTATACCTATTTCTGTAACTTAAATCGTAACTAAACACTTTCATACATACAAGAGTTAAGTCTGACAAATAACTAGTCCCTTCAGAAAAAATTGACTCTCCCTAAAAATAAAGCTTGTGTTTGGTCTGCTTACCTCCCTTGACCAATGTTAGATTTTAGACAATCTTTCAAACAGTCTTTAACCAAGGCATACAGCTAGACATAAAAAAATAATTGAATTCAATTATAGCTGTCCACAATGACTTGTTTACCTTACACTTCAGTTGAAATAAGGACACGCAATCTTTCTCAGCATTATCCAATGACTGCTCAGTTTATCCAATGACTGCTCAGTATTACTCAATGACTGCTCAGCATTGCCCAATGACTGCTCAGCATTACCCAATGACTGCTCAGCATTGCCCAATGACTGCTCAGCATTACCCAATGACTGCTCAGCATTACCCAATGACTGCTCAGTATTACCCAATGAATGCTCAGGATTACCCAATGACTGCTCAGCATTACCCAATGAGTGCTCAGCATTGCCCAATGACTGCTCAGTATTGCCCAATGACTGCTCAGCATTACCCAATGAATGCTCAGTATTACCCAATGACTGCTCAGTATTGCCCAATGACTGCTCAGTATTACCCAATGAATGCTCAGTATTACCCAATGACTGCTCAGTATTACCCAATGACTGCTCAGTATAACCCAGTTGAGTTCTACATTTAATACCTCTCTGATTTCTTTTAATAATGTTTATTATGCACATATATAATGTACTTACAGATACTTCTAGTTTATTTTATTTATTTATTTTATAAGTTTAAAGCCAAGAACAAATATGTTTTACCAACTCATCCTTTACATTTTCAATAACAAAAATGATAAATACTGTTTTTCTCTTCATCTGAATCAAAATTAATTTCATCAAATACATTCAAGGAACCAATAAATCTTCTAAATTGCTAAATATGTTCTACTTTGTAGCACTAAATTGTAACCACTGAATAAATAATTTTACTCCTTAGAGAGGTATTAAAATCAGAACATTTTGCATGCAATAACTCAAAAAGCATATGATAGTATTTTCATGCAGTTAGTTCAGTATTAATCATGTTAAAACCAGCAAAGATAGCACATTTATGACCAATGTTTGTTTTTCTTTTTTCACTCCATGGACAAAAACTTAAGTTTATGAAATACTGTCATTGTCACTTTCCATTGCTGTGAGTTTTTGTTAAGAGATAATTATTTCACCACGATGCAAACAGGAGTTTGCAATGATTTTTTTTGGTTATAAAACAGTCCTACCATGTCAAATTCTGATCATGTTAAAATCTAAATAATCAAAATGCACTGCAATAATCAATACCAGAGATGCCTCTATCAATAATGATAAAAGATCTGCTATTGATTTATGAGTCAACAAGGATATCAATTCTGATTGATCAATCAAAAGTTAATTAGCTTCAGTTTGTTTAAATTTTCATTTGAGTTATTTTCCACTAAATCTAGAGTAATTTCACAGAAAACTGTTTCCCTAATCCCAATCTTGGCTTAAAAATCTTGTAAAAACAAACATAAAATATTATAACTGTAAATATACAAATCTCATGATTAGTTGGAAAAACACTGACAAGACAAATGACTTCTTAATGTTTCCCAGGGCAGGCACATATAATATATTCAGGAATTAACTGATTCCCTGATTAACAGGATAAAAGTATGATACTATAGGCTTAAAATGTCTGGGTGAAGAAAAGAACCATTCAACCTATTGACAATGTCACATTTAAAACTGCTGATCACTGCTTTTATAATAGCTGATTCTACTGCAGCTAATCAATATAATGATGCTGGATTTACAATGGAGGTCAGGTTTCCTATCTAACCAGCCAGAAAGGATATATAATACTTACTGCTAGCCGGGGAACTCTTGGAGCTGCCAGGTCCTGAACTAGTCGTATCCTCCCCAACACCTGTGCATAAAATAATAAATAGCCTTCAATTTCTACAATTGGCAGAAAATTGTTTCCTAGGTACCTCATACAACATTTATAAACCTTTGCTTCAAGGATGCTGCTACATGTATTATCACATGTGAGAACAGTGTAGATTCAGAACACCCTGCAAATCTGTGCAGTCTGGTCATGCAGTATTTACATTGTTTCCTATCTAGTTGATATCTTCAACATCACCAGCACATCAAATCATGTGATTAACACTTACAAATAGTAAATGGAATTTATGGGAAGAAAGGTTAGATGGTCCAATGTTGATCTGGACCTGATAATTCATATAAACCCGATAATATACTTTATTCTCATTTTTATGAACTAAAACCACATTTACCAGAATACATGTATTGTTTTATTATAAGCTCAAAATTTCAGTTTATACAAGTATTTTAACATATATTTTCTGATTATCAAATTAAAATCTAAGTAAACCAGGCTAGCTACTGACCAAATTTTTGCAACCATGAAAAATCCAGAATTTGAAGGATATATCTGGATTTACCAGGGAAGCATAGAGACAAAAGTTGATAACAACTAAATATCAAGACCATTCCAGATAAGAAGCAGACATTTTATGATGTTACTGATGTAATTTTCAAAGATGTTCTTGTCCAAATTCAACTGTGGAGTAATTCATTACTGAGTCACAACATGACAGGATTAAATATTCTGTTGGATTTCTAAATGTCAGATGCAATATGTTTACAGTGTGCCTACCAGTGAAATTTGACCCAAATGCTCACCACTATCAGATTTTCAAGATGAACAGATGGTCAGACAAAGATTTATATTCCATAATCTCTGCCATTTTGTACAGTCTGATTATACAAAGTGCTCGTCAAAATTAGTTATATATCAAGAATATGCTTCTTCAACAGTGCAAACATTTTAATTCTCAAAGGTCAATTTACTGAATAGATTTTGTAGACCTTTAGTTTGAAACAATAACTTAGCTAGACTTACATTCTGTTTCCACCAATCTGATTTTTTATTTTATTATTATATTATATTATAATATATTATATTATATTATATTATATTATATTATATTATTATAAACCAATTATTTTTGGGGGGTTTCTTTATTCAGAATTTGCAAAAGGCTGACTTGGTAGTTACTTTTTTCACATTTTGTTCACAAGTTTGTAAACCTGGCATATTACAATTTTGACATTAAACTATAAGAATAGCTGCATTGTCATGGGATGGTGGTGAACATTGTGAACCAATGTTTGAACGATTCCAGAAATGGCTATCAATCTTGGCAAATGAGACCTAGATAGGAAATACCCATTGAAACTCTCAGTTCTGATTTATTTTCAAACTGTGTGTAATTAAAAAAGAAATAGTTTAACCCTTTGCCTGCTGAAAATGTTGTCTGCTAAAACTGTTGTCTGCCTGGATTTTAAAATTCATTGGATTCCTCCAATATTTGGAGAAACAATTAACCAATTGTCAAACAGTTTGGATCCGGATAAGATGCCGTATAACTGATCTGGATCCAAACTGTTTGCATATTCTATCATGGTTGAGCTTTGAAGGTTAAGGATTAAGATAAAGACTAAAAAACATACCATTTCTTAAGAAAATTACATTACATGCATGTATAGCATACATGGAATCAACTTTCAAGTGTGATATACATTGAAATTGTATGTGAATTATTGTTACGTAATGTCATACCTATGTCTATCTTATCAACATAGTTAACCACTGTATTTATGTCCACTGGTTTTGAGTCCTCCGGTGGTGGCTCTAGAGGAGGGGGTGGGGCAAAGAATGTGGCAGGTCGCTGACGATGTGAAACTCCAATATCTATATCTTCACTGTTAATTGAGGCGTCTTCGATCATTCTCATATCATCTTCTTCCTCAGAATCCTCCATGTTAAATTTCATAGTCACCTCCTCCATTGCCTGTAATGCTGCGAACTCTTCATCTAGAGAAGTAAAATTAAAAATTCTATATTTTATTTAAGCAACACCTCAAAGTTTGATGGAACAATAATAAGAAATGCACAGTACTATCCTACAATAAGGTTTTGTTAACTTGAGTTTCTCTTAAGAGACCGCATAATAAAAGATTTTAAGGAGCTAATAAACAGTTATCCTAACATTATAGTCATAATTTCAACTATCATATGCTACCATAAATGTATTCCTTACTTTCAACACTTCAATATTAAGAGGTCTTTGAAATTTTTCTATGAATCTGTCCTTTTTATCTTGTTAGGGATTGTATCATTCCATTTTCTGCTAGCTAAATACCCAATGACTTAATGGAAAAATGTAACAGCAATGAAGTTAAGCTGATGCAGAAATGACAGCAATGATGGCAAGCTGAAATAGAAATGACAGCAATAGCGTTCAGCTGATAAAGAAATATTGGCAATGATGTTCAGATGATATAGAAACGATAGCAATAACAATCAAATGATACAGAAATGATAGCAATAATATCTAGCTAATACAGAAATGACAGCAATGATGTCAAGCAGATACAGAACTGACAGCAATATTTTCAAGTAGATACAGATATGACAGCAATAATGTATAGCCGATACACAAATGACAGCAATGATATTAAACTGATACAGAAATGACAATAACAATGCCTAGCTGATACACTTATGAAAATAATCATGTCTAGCTGATTTAGAAATGATAGCAATGTCAAGCTAATACAAAATGACAGCAACAATGACAAAATTATACAGAAATAACATCAATAATGTTTAACAGATAAAAAATAACAGCAATGATGTATTATAAGCTGATACAGAAATGACAGTTGAGATGATTAGCTAATACAGAAATGACAGCAACAATCTCCTTTCAAGAAATTTACTGTTTGCTTGGCTAATTGAATAAAGAAAATTCTATAAATAGGAACACCACAGTCATGTATTAACTGCTTTATTTCTGTTGTCAGCTTGACAATAGAATGATAAGTCTGACATCAATTTATATAAATGGGATTTTGTTGGTTCAAAGTTTACAGAACAAATGGTCCTGTACTGAAGGATGCCCTAACAAGACCTAACCAACTTTCACAGGTCTTGTATGCAAGTCTTGCTGAGTGTTGTGGACACTGATATT
>JAULCC010166453.1:0-13269 GCA_032358795.1 Nuttallia obscurata
GTAACCTCTAAGTAAGGAAGCCTTCTGCTGTCTTGCTGTAGGTCGGTGGTTCTACCCGTGTGAGCTCTGTGCCTGAAATAGTGCACAGGGGTCCCCAGGGGTCTTCCTCCACCTGTAATGAGCTGGACGTCTGGATATGAAACACTGTTAAAGGGATGTAAAATTCCAAATAAAAGTAAATAAATATAACCTCTCTATATCAACCCTTGGATCAGTTAAAATGTGATTGTTGTATACAGGTAGTTTAAACAATAGGTATAATACATAGAGCAAGTTATTAAGCTTTCGTATGTTTGCTTGATTATGTTGAAAGGCTTATAGAAATACTTAGAACCAGTTAGAACCAGTACTGTCTAAAGAAGGTCATGAGGAAGACTGCCTGAAAAATATGAAGTGGTCTACTAATAGCAAAGATGAATTGACTATTAGAATAGGAAGTACTGCCGACATTGGATATATGGAATGTTCTAGCACTATCTACTCTGTCTGATGAAAACAACACCTCATGTGAAACCCTGAGTTTATCCCCTCCATTTGTAACATGTTTTTCCATCGTTTAAATTTTTTTGCCAAAAAAAAAGAGCCTAATGATATCGGTTATTACATCAGAAACTTTTTTCTACAATATCTTAATGGTAGCAAAAATAGTGCATTCCAGCCGGTAACAGCTGTTACTGTCTGATACATACTTGCAACACGAACAGAGGCCCATTGGTGAAAAAGTTGTTATCATATGGGAACCATACAGTACCAAAGTTTTAATAAAATATCCCTCTAGAGTTGCGTTTAAACTTTAAACAGGCTTGAGATCATATGAGAGGACCTGGCTTTTCATTCTGAGAACTTTGAACAAGACTTGTATATTGAACAGTTTCTATGATGGGGCCAACATGGTTGAGTTACCTCCCAAATTATGATTTAAAAGTTAAACTGTCTTTCCAGTGATTATTGGTTCCAATGTAAACTTCAAATCTATCTTTTCGTTAATATTTTATCAGTGATCATTGATCAGTCTTGAGAAGAACTATAATTACTTCCGCTGGAGATTACTAGCATTAACTCTGTCAGGCGCAAAATTTGGAAATGTTGTCTGCCTCTAGAAATATTGTTTGATTGTTTTGAAATCCTTTGAAGAATACATGTGACAGAATGGTAAAGAGTGCAAAAGTCTGCTATTTAATCAGTTAAATGGGCTTATAACAGTGGTACATGGTAAAGAACTGGCAGTGTGGGTGAAAGGGTTAAAAATATGTAGAGAACAGATGTACCAAGTAACTGATTTATTTCGCAGACCACTTTCATAAGTAAAAAAAGTAAAAACTATGAAAAACTGTTTTCACAATATGGCTATATTTGAGACCTTTGAAAATCAACTTTGCAGAAACTGCATGCCCAATTTCAAAATATTTTAAAAGAAATGATCCTAAGTTGACCCTTTATTAAATTCCTTCAAGTCATGTTGATTAGCAGAAAAACATGGCCGCCAGTAGGGTGGAGCTAGTTTTCACTATATGGCTATATGAAAGACTTTGAAAATCTTCTCTACAAAAACTGCATGCCTAATGTCATAATGATTTCTTAGAACTAAGCTTAAGGTGACCATTTATCAAATTCTTTATAGGGTTCTTTAATTTGTAATTTGGGAAGTTCAGGTGAGCTATTACAGGACCTTCATGGTCCTCTTGTTTATGTTGAGTAATGTATTGTCATTAAAAAACCTTTATCGGAGAAAGACTAGTACAAATTTATTAATTTGCAACTATGTTATTATTGTAGGTATGTGCATGAAGTACAGAAAGATGGCCGTCTCCACCAGGTAAACAACCCAGAAGTTACTGTCGATGTTGACGACGACAACGGAATCATCTCCCTGCAGATCTACAACCTCAAAGTCATTACAGGAAAATTGCACAACGCTTACAACGGAATGGAGGTTGACTGGGACAAGCGCATAGGTATGTTGAGATGTATTTCATCGTTATACAACTTAAAAAAGAAACATTTTATATGAAGAAACTAAAGGTAGACTGTATCTTGTAAATGGGGTAATGACTGGTTATGTGGGGAATGACAAACAGCTGCTCCACATTCTTGTCTGCTACAATTTAATTCTGGCAAATTTCAAGGAAGTTCAATCTTAATTCCACGGAGTGATGGCATACACCTTGGAGCCTGCATCCTTTTTGTGGACATGACCTTTGATCTGGCCAGAGTGTTTCTTTGTTGACATGACCTTTGAGCTGGCCATATTGTTTCTTTGTCAACATGACCTTTAGACAGGCCAGATTGTTTCTTTGTCAACATTACTTTCAAACTGGCCAGATTGTTTTTTTGTCAACATGACCTTTGAACTGGCCAAATTGTTTATTTTTTGACATGACCCTTCAACTGGCCGGATTGTTTGTCGACATGACCTTTGAACTGGCCAGATTGTTTCTTTGTCGACATGACTCTTGAACTGGCCAAATTGTTTCTTTGTCAACATGACCTTTGAACTGGCCAGATTGTTTCTTTGTTGACATGACCCTTCAACTGGCCAGATTGTATGTTAACATGACCTTTGAACTGGCCAGATTGTTTCTTTGTCGACATGGCCTTTTAACAAGTCAGATTGTTAGTTCGTCAACATGACCTTCAAACTGGCCAGGTTTTTACTTTGTCGACATGACCTTCAAACTGGCCAGATGTTTACTTTGTTGACATGACCTTCAAACTGGCCAGATGTTTACTTTGTTGACATGACCTTCAAACTCACCAGATGTTTACTATGTGAGATATTTTCTGTCAAAAAAACTTGTGCTATTTGAAGTTTTTGTTTTTTTAGCTCACCTGAGCATGATGTAATTGTTTGCTTAAGGTGAGCATGTACATTTTGGATTGTCCTCGATCAATTTTTTATAAAAAAGAAGTTTGTTTTTTAGGTTTAAGCTTGTCATTGTCACAGTGTTGTCCCTCTGACCACTGATCCTGCTAACTTTTGAATGGTTCCTCTCATGAAAGACTTCATGGCAAGAATGTGTTTGGTTTATAAACATATGTATTCTTTAAACTTCAAATATCTTCTCTTCTCAAACTCAATGGAGGCTAAGAATTCCATTTTTTTACTAACAGCTTTGTTAAAATGATGTCTCTGAGTGTGCAAACTAGACAAATTACTTACTAGTTCCATGTATTGAAAGGTTAAGAAGTATAGGTGAGCAACTCAGGGCCAGTACAGATTTCTTGTGAGATGGTTTACCCTATGTTCATAAGTATTTCACATACGTTCAGGGTTTATTTAGTGTTGTTGGTTTTTTACAGACCTAGAAGGCAGTGGAGATGACATTGAAGGAAGTGGCACTGACAGAGAAGATGAATACAACAGCGGGGATGGACTCTACAGTGGTTCTGGCTCTGGGACCGCACCTGACGATGAAGTTGACCCACCAACTGTCACCAAAGGTCCGACACAGAAAACCAACCGTCCTGTTCGACCTAACTACAAGGATGAATTTGACTTCTCTGATCCAAATAATCCAAGGTATGATGTGAATAAAGGAAAGAAGAATACCCCAAGACCAACAGAAGGTCAGAAGCGCAAGGACCCTTCATCATCAGGGAAGAAGGCAGGTTGTAGTGTGTTATCGCTATTGGCAACAATAGTGGTGGTCGTTCTTGTGTTATAACAGTGTCAGGGGTTGTAAAAGTGGCCTAGCCTTTGTACATTGAGCCAAAGATGGAGACGTGATAAATATTTTGAATAAGAGAACTGAAGTTATTGCAACACTATTATACCAATGACAACTAACAATGTGTGTGCATCCATCGGATGCAGGTATTGTAAAACAGTGGAAGTGTTGCTGAGAATTAACTGTATATATATAGATATATACTAAATATTGAGAAATATTGAGAGAAAAAAAGTTTGAATGTGCGGGGATATTCTGTCACATGACAGAAAACTTAACGTGATGCAGACTGTAGGAGTTGTATATGTATATGGAAAATATTCTTTGATGTCTGAGTATGTTATTTGACGGAAACTGTGCTGCATTATGGGAGGAAGTGTAATGTGATTGGTTAATTAAACCACATGTATAAAAGATATTATTATAGCCTCTGGAAAATATCCGTGTACCGGTAGTATCACAGAATTTTGTAGTCATTGTGAGTGATAGAACAGTGAGCATCATCGTCATCATAGTCATCACCATAATCATCATTCTTGTAAGCAAACGACAGTAACAACAGTGTGTATGCGAACCTACATTTCAAACTCTTTAACAGTGAAAATGCATTTAGTTGTGATGTTTGTAAAATGTATATATATTTGTCATATGGTGATACCAACAACGACGATTCTGTAGATGCAGGACTGCAGGGGTTTGGGAGATGCAGGACTGCAGTGGTGGGGATTAAACTTTGAGTCGTGCAGAGGTCTGTCAGTGAAGTTGTGATTTTTTTTTTTATTTAATGGAGAAGTACTCTGTACAGAATGTTTATTGTATAGTAATTTGAGGGTTAATTACAAGATGGACATATCTTCTATATAAGAAAGTAGAAGAAAAACTGTTTTGTGCTGACATGGAATTATTCTATTTACGATAAGTATTACCTTCTGCATTACAAATATGATTGTCTTTTTGTCTGTATAACATTCTTCTTTCTACAAATAGAGAATGTTTTTGAATAAAGTCAGTGATGGAAATACTTGGAAATATGATGTGAAAACACCGATGTAGAAGCTACTTATAGATGAAGATGGAATTTATAGGTACAATAAAATTGATGGTTCTGTTTAAAAATAATGATTTTTGTTGTGAGAATTTGATTCAGAGAAACCCTACAGATGCTTTTTTTGAACCCAGATGTAATTATGGCTGTATGTTAACATATTCTGGGTTGTGTAAAGTTTTCAACATTTTTTGGTGTAAAACATATTGGTGCCAGCTTGACTTGAGATGTTACCTGCATAGCATCATGTGATGGCTTCCAGACAAACAAATTTCATTAAATATGCCAGCTTTAGCCCCAAGATAACAGCATCTCTGCTGTGCTGCAGTCATTGGTTTTCACTTTTGGGGTAATTTAAAATGCATTCCTTTAACATTCAGTTTTCTTCGGAACATAAATATACTCAGATTCTTTGATTGCCATCCAAAGATTTAAACACAATCACAAAGGCATAAATAGGCTGAACCATTCTGATTTTTTTTAAGGTTGTTTATTCAGATTGGAGGTTTTTATGATAAAAGATGTTTACTTGGTGTTTTTTACTTATTTCATCTAAATCTGAAGTGCCAAATAGATGCATTTATGATAAGTAGACTGTTTTAAAGTTATGTAATGATATCACCAAGTGCTAATACACTGAAATGTTTGAGTAGTCGAAAGGCGGAGGGATAAAAACTTACAAATCTCACTGTATACAGTGAAGAAAACAGCATTAGGTAGTGTTATAATTTCAGTGTACATGTATGAAGCAAATATGTAAAGAATGAAAAGAAGATCATACAGAAAAAGAAATTGTTGAGATAGTTTGTAAAACATTATCAAGAGAGTCAAACAACAAGTGTTGTATTATAGGAAATATCTTTTATTGAAGATTTTGGATATACTTGTCTCACTTTCGAAAATTTGAAATCAATTCAAAGTTTAAAAATTATATGTTAAGTTATTTTTAAGAAAAAGAGTTTTGTTTGAGAGATTAAGACATGATTTATCGTTTTTTAGGAAATCAATGAAGTGATTTGATCTTTGGTAAAAACCCCTTATGGATGGATCTTGATTAAACAACTTCTTTTCTAACATAGTGATCTTCATGCATTTTGATTAAACTTACGATGTAAATTATACCTGTAAAATATTACTGTAATAATTTTATTCTGTCTTGTTTTTGTACTTTGTCAATGCTGTAAGCATGTCTGTTTGTTCTGTAGTAATTCTATGTGTTGTGCTTGTTTCAGGGGGGAATGACCCCCATGTAATGGCAAATGTGACATGGTTACAAGGGGATGTTAAGGGATTTATTGAATTAAAGGGAGATCATCTAGATGAAAACTCCTTATTGAGGGGTCAAGTGAATTGTCTCCCCTGTATACTAAACAGGTCTGTCATTTTGGAACAATGTGACTTTATTCATGTCAGTCCAATGGTAATAAGTCTTTTACATGGCGGAATGCCTATAAAAACAGTCCAATATTAATTTGCTGTTGAAATATTTTAGTTATGGTTTAATGTGAACAATGTGCACTTCTAAGAAATTATTCTTGTTGCAGAGTTTAAAGAAACATATCCACCACATGAAGTGTATGCAACTGTGGGCTCATATTTTACTTGTAAATATTATCTGTACAACATTTCTCCTTGTATAATGTGCACTTGACTACAACACCCATTTGACTACAACACTCACTTGACTACAACGCTCACTTAAAGTCGAGTGTTGTACACTCTCGACTTTAATGCTCAGTTGACTACAACAGTCACTTGACTACAATGCTCACTTGACTACAACACTCACTTGACTACAACAGTCACTTCACTACAACACTCACTTGAATACAACGTTCACATGGTTTTAAAGCCTATATCTTCATTACACTCACTCAGGAATATTTATGAGCTAGGTAAACACAGTTATTGAGTGTAATATCCTCATCATAAATTTTTATCAGCTTGGCGCCAAATTGTTGAACCTGTTATATTCATAGTTCTCTTGAAAGCAAGTTGTTTCCATATTTCTGAAGTATGTATGTGTAAAGCCAAATGTGCATTATTCAAGGAGAAATTATATACAAAAACAGTCATCTGTTTCATCAAGTCATTTGAATGTGAGTAAATGAGAACACTGTTTAAATGCAGAATAAAAGTTGTGATATCACATTAGTTATAAGTCATTGTCTGATTGGCACTGAGTTAAAAGGTGCTGTACTGTACAAATAATTGTATAGATATCATGATTCTTGTTATAAGCCCTGTGTCAAGTTTTGGTGTAAAGTTTCCTTTTGTTCAGAAGCCATTGTGAAAAGCTATGGAGTAGATAGGAGACTTCTTTAAAATCTGGTTTTTAAAAAATTGTCTTATCAGAGTCTGTACATACGTAGGAGATGTTTCCACGGCTGATCTTAAATGCAAGATGCAGACATGATGTATTGAAGTAGTAGTCAGAAGCCAAATTTTTGTTTGATGAAAGCTCCATGGGTTCATGAAAGATGTACATAAGCTTGCGTACCATGTTGTGTATTTACATTAATTTTAATCCATCAACTTTCTGAACATAATTATCAAACAGGTGAAACACTTCAACAAAATGATATTTAGTAGGTGTAGAACAAACATTTAATTAACACTAATAAGGCAGTTTCCTGGAAGGAAAGTAGTTTCACCTGATGCTGCACTCTTATGTTGCTAAGGAAATTTAAACAGTGCAGACTCAGATCATGTTATTGGTCCTTGCTGGAACTGTCTTATCTTGGTCTGCACTGTTTGCCACTGCTAGTAGGAGTCAAACAAAGTAAACTATGTCAGAAATGGCTTTATTTCTTAATTAATTTCTACTTAATATTACTGTTTGCCTTTATCAACTTAAGTTTTAACAAGATTTAAAGCAGAAAAGAAAGTACTGTTATACTATATTTAAGTTGGGTAAGCTGAAAAAAGGTCTGAAAAAAAAGTAAAATCACTAATTGGTACCACAAAGGGTTCAAGTTGATTTATGTTAATTACTTCATCCCATTAAATAAAGATGGTATAAACAACCTTTTATTTGGTTTTATTGATAAATTTATGATTGGTATAGTGGCTTTTTTTTACCATCTCCAAATAATATTTTATGAGAAAGAACTTTCTTAAACCAGTGATAGTTCTTGGAGGATGCTTATTGTGTATGAAGTCTCTTTATTTGACTCTTGACACGGGATAAAGTTTTGATATTGGTTATTTACCTTCTTTGAAGAAGATCAGAAAGGGAAGTTATTCACTTGGTTGAAAATTGTTTTGGGACATTTCCAAGTTGATTGAAAACACAGATTGCTAACAGTATGCAAAATATTAACAATTTGATATTTCGTTGATGCAGGATTTGGAATTCTATGCTGGGGTTTGTATTTCAGAGGAAAGATAACATACATATGTAATGTTTCCAAGATTAAAATTTCCTTCTTTCCTGGGAGTGATTTTGCTGTCATTTATTCTTAATAAAACCAGATAAGTAAGAACTGAGGAGGAGTCATAGTGTCTTTCTTTTTTCTCTAGAAAAATATTTGAAACTAAAACATCCTGTTTGTTATCTTGTTCTTTGAGTATTTTCTTTCTTGTTTATTTCCATTAGTTCATTTCTTCATTAACAAATAATGCATTTTCTATATCAAGGCATTTTTTCCCTGTAGTTTTTGTGATGATTTTGTTTCATATAACTACCACCGAATTACTTGATTTTTTGTATTCAAATATTCTTAATATGCTAACACTTGGGGACCTTCCTCATGAAACATTTGAACCTAGGAATACATACTGTATATACTCATTTAGAAGTCTACCCTAGCTACAAGTCACAAAGTAATGTAATTTTTTCTTACCCTATTTTTGATTTGAGATTTGAACCTTGATCCTATTAAAAGTAAAGTATAATAATGTATCCCTATCATTTTAGTATACCTTTGTCATAAGTTAAGGGTATGTCTTTGTGTCAGTTTATTGGGATAAAATCTTGACTTTAGATGAGTGTATACAGTACATTTGTATTAAACTTCATTTACTTTTTTCTATCGGAGATCTTAGTGCAAAACTGTTTTATGTGCACATAATGGTATTATTAGATAAGACAGTTTTACATTAAGCTGGCAAACTAAATTTTTTCTTTATCTAAGCAAGGGCTATGTATGAAATAAATGGCTTCTCTGGCTTTAAGGATGTAAGGATGGAAATATCCAGTATATTGATATTTAGATATACAGTTTACATCTACTTTATCAGAACTTTGCAAGAACAGTACTGCATCAAACTGATACTATATTTTGTCTTCATGTTTTGATTATGGCATGTTATCCACCCAAATATTGGATGGCTTGCCATTGGCAGAGCCTATGTTTAACATCTTGCAATATCATGGCGTAGATTGAAACTGAAAGTTGGAAAAGTGTCCAATGTTTTGATTGGATGGTTAGTTTATTTTTGAAGAAAACAAAGAGACAATGTTGTTCTTGAAATTTGGATTTATTTTATAAGTTTGCAAGCTGGGATTTGTTTTTACTGTTCAGGGCACTGAGCTAGGTATACTGCCAAAATCTGTTTGTTAAACACTTTGAAAACACATCAATTTATCAAGTCCTGTTGCCTGTGGATTTGTGATTATAATTTATGGTATATTTGCCAAGAGTTGTCTTTTTTGAAAAATTGTTGACATGTATGTTTTATTTCCACACAGAAAGTGATTTGTGGGCCTGGGACGTGCTAATGTAGCACAAGAATTTGGACCACTGCTTAACCCTGGCATGATCATAAGAGGTGACTAATAGGGTTTGAACGCTAATCTGGAGTTTCTACATCTCTGATTCTCTAGCAGGTATTAAGTTGTTGGATACATACCCCATATTTTTTATCTCGATGTAAATGAGATGTGGATCAACAAGTGTTTTCCTGAATGGCGCCATATAACCTATACAGTGTTGTGGTGCTGTAAAACCCATCTCAATCAATCAATCAAATCACAATAGCATTATTGTCATTTCAAACTTCACAACAATAGTTAACACCCTCCACAGCAGCTAGTGAGTTAATGGGAAAGAGTTTTTTTCATGCAAAAACACAGCAGAGTTTACACTTGGAAAGTGTCCATGAGCTTCCAAAAATCAAAAGAACTGAAACACACTTTACTTGTTTTTACATTTTTTTTTACAGAGAGTATTCACATTGTCAAATCATATCTTAGATCTTAGGATCACTGAGTTTAGATGATTTTTGTAAATAAAAAAAATTATGTATTATGTCACTGTATATTAGTTCTAAAATGCTGTAGATCAGTTTAGCCCATACCTTGCTGATTTTCTGCAATGGACTGTTCCATCTGAAACTGCCGACCAGTTCATATTTTAGAATGGAGAGAAGTCTCACAGAATGTTTGTTGAGACTGGTAATCAGTGGAGATGGCAGTTCAGACATTGTGCCTCAGATCAACAGTTCATCTGACTAGTTCTTCACAGTTTACAAAATTTCTTAAGCTGTTAAACCAGCATGGTAGAGGTTGAATTCATGTGTGAATAACTTTGATACTTTTCGTATCATGTTTATTTTTAGACATTTTAATTCCTGCTGTTTTTGAATTTTTATCAATAGAACAATTGGTTCATTTAGTGATTCTTTCATGATTGAAATATTGTGTCATCATTCATTCTAAAGATCTGCGAGATTGTTAAAGTCATTCTCGGACTTAAGTAGCCATTTTATGCTAAATTTTTCTGGCTTGTTAGATTGCAGTCTTTGCATTTATAAGTGTTCTTTCATTCTTTAAATGCTAAGCTGTTAAATAATTATGCTTTTATTCTGCAATATGTAGCACTGAAATAATGGGATAATTTTTTCACATTAAAAGAAACGGGTGTTGTTTATCTTCTTTTTTTTGTTTTCATTTTAAAAACGGGTCTTATTCACTCATCTAGTTAGCTTTCTTTTAAAATTCAACTTCATTGTATCAGGATAAAAGATATAAGAAATTAAAAGTTATTTAAGAATTTAAGAAACAACAGTAGAAGTGAGCTTTAGTTATTGGAAGAATTTGAATTTAATCTTTTGTCAGAATTAAAGTAATGATTTCAGTTTTTTGTCAAGGGAGATCATTCGAAATTTCTCTACAGTAAGGGAGATAATTACAAAAAAGAAATCATCAGATACCACTAGTATGCCTGGTGTATTAAACTACTTACTTCTCTTAAGATATAACAGTGGATGGGTACTAAGAACTAGTGAATTATCATGTTTTTCTGTGCCAACCTGAGTCAAGTCTTTAATGTTTTATTCAGGAAGGAGGGTTGGGGTGGGTCATTCTTGGTTCTTACTTAATTGTTCGTGACTTTTGTTTTTATTGATTACCATTTTTAAAAAAGACTGTTATAAAGTTTTAATTTGTTTGGTTTTATCTGGTTTACTATTTGCAATTCAACGAGCTTTAATTACCGTTTTATTTTCACTAGCACATATAGCATTTTGTGAGAAAAGTGATTTCTTTTAAAAAAAAACACACACAAAATTTATTTTTTAATATATATATATGTGACTAAGAAGTCAGTTTTTTCATCAACATGATTTATATCAGTAGCATATCATAGAAGTTCTAATTGTTGTTGTTCGAAGCTTTTTGTTAAACCTTGTTCTGACGGGGGAAGACAAGCAGGGTGAAGCTATTAACAGAAAGCCCACCACCCTTTGTGTACCCCTTAATCTGTGTTTATTTTCTCTGTTGTTTTCTTTCATAAGTATTCAGTTTAGTGACCATATGTAATGAAACTTATTTTAACTGAATAAAGATTTATAATATATATCATCTGTGTTTTTTTGGTCTGTATTTTTCGGTAAAAGAATGAAATTCAAGAAATTCATGCTTTGGTGTTCTGTCGGAGCTCTGGTAGGGAGACTAACCCTGGTTGAAACTACATTTGCAAGTCCAGCACTCTCTCTATTCAACAACATTATAGGGTTGTCCCAAAGTAAAAACCTTAACCTTTAGCCTGCTGATAAAATGTCCATTGCTCAAACTGTCGTCTGCCTAGATTTCAAAATTCATCAGAATTGCCCAATATTTGGAGAAACAATTGACCGATTGTCAAACAGCATGGATCCTGATTAGACGCCGAGTTATTCAGTATCTAATCTGGATCCAAGCTGTTTGCAAATTTTATCACGGTCGCCCTTAGCAGGCTACAGGTTAAAATATTTTTGAAAAACTATGTGAACACTCTGAAGGCAGAAGTGTCAGAATTTTCCCATAATTCAGCAGTCATCTATAATAACGGCTTTCCCTCCTTGGCACTCAGGGTTGTGGTTTAGCATAAGACTGGTTTGTTGGCGTGGGGATAAAGTGACCGAGAGGGGTTCATTCCCATAGGTATCATTGCTATATACTGGGCATGTAAAAGTACCAGAGAGATCATCATCTACAGAAGAGTTGTGTGTATCCACTTCCCTGTCTGGGACGGCCATTAGCCCTAGTTGGCAGAAAGTGACGTAAATGATATAAACACCAAAAATAAAATGGGAGCGATATAAGGAACATCATGGGTCTCTTGTGGCTCTTTTGAAAACCACAGGTTTGTGGAGAAGTACCATTTTATCAACAGATCTCAACAAAACAAGCCTTATATAAATGTTCAATGCAATAGCATATGTAGTTACTGATATATTTTTCAAGTGAAGCAACCTTCCAGCTGGCTTGTGGTAGAGTCGTAGCTTCTCCCCAGGTGCACTCTGTGCCTGAAATAGTGAACTGAGGTCCCCCATGGTCTTCTTCAAACTGTAATGAGCTGGATGTCATGATGTGACTGAAATACTGTTAATTATTAGATATAGTTTATTTATTGAAACTTCAATAAAATTTATATTGTAACAAGCGATGGAAGGGAGGGAAGTAGAGATATAAATTCCATTAAAGTTTCAATAAATAAACTATATCTGACTTATAGATCAGACAGACCATACCTCCAACTTCATACATATTTATAGTTAATCCCGCCCTGCATCCAGTTTCCTATTTCATTATAAACAAGTCCCTACTTGGATACCTGTAGTAAATTTCCTGTCAATGAAAATGTGTGTAGGTACCATGTGGCCTACGTATGTGCTGATTACACTCACAGCATTCTACACAATTGAGCCAATGGAAATAACGAACTTTAACTTGTTGTCCGACTTGTTGTCTAATAACTTTTATGATGAATACATCTTCTCTGAAGAACCGGATGACTTGTTAATATTGTTTTCGCCTGACCTACATACGCAATTTACTGAGGCGAAAACAGTTATTTGGAGGAGCGTGCGGTAACGTAATGAGGTGACAAAGGTTAATGGGAGGAGCGTATAGCTCCGTTTATTTTTAGAAATTACAGCGTTCGAAAATCGCCCTATAAAGTGACGAAAGTCTTGCCATTTGCTACTTTAATGCGAATAAGTGAGTCAAAAAATCAAAAATCCCTGCATTTTCATCGGCTCACAAAGTTGACTGATCTAACAAACGAGGGTAAAATTCCTAATAAACAAAAAACAAACCCCGATATATATGGACTTGTATTCTGTTCAAAA
>JAULCC010166564.1:0-33834 GCA_032358795.1 Nuttallia obscurata
TTTGGTATGACCCGGCCGGGGATCGAACCCGCGGCCTCCCGCACCGAAAGCGGACGCTCTACCACTTGAGCTAACAGTACAGCTTTCAAGAGATGATTTTACACGAAACCCTGTAACATATTACCTGTTGTATACACCTTGGGCACCTCCAATCTCCCTTGGGTATTTCAGGTAGTGGGGGTATTAGACAGTAGGTGTGGAAGGCATCGTCACATCCATCACACAATAACATGTACTCCTCGCCATCACCACGCCCACAGGTGTGACAGTAGTATAAGTCAACCTGAAATGTACAACCATCCACTTTAACTAAACTTATACTGATTCCAGTTTATGATTTATTTTAATTTTCTTTAAAATTATTTAGTTACAAAAGCAGCTTGATTTAGAAATAGTGAACTGGCTAGTCATTAGGGTCCAAGGTTATTCAGACTTTTCTCATTATCCTTGCTTAGTACATTTCATTGGATAAATTTATCATGTGATTCATAAGAACCAATGTTTGTCAGGGGTTTCCCAAGTATGAGAACATCATGCTCATGAAAACTTTCTTTAACTCAGACCCAGATTTCATAGCTAGTATAGGCTAATATATGCACTGCTCATGGTTCTAAATGTAAGTTCAGACAGTTTCGCAGTTTGTTACAGGGTACTTGTTATTTCTCACTATAACTGGAAAATGTAAGCTCTCACACAGATTTCATGGTTAGCTTAGGCTTATTGCACTTCTCACTTTTAAAGCTAAAGATGTCTATGACAGATGAATTTAGGTTGATTTTATTCTGAAATGTAGTTAAGTTATATAGTGTAATAGAATTTCAAGCAACCATCAGTAATACTAACTTGCAACCAATGGTGAGTGACTGAGAACAGATTTCAAGCACATCAGCTCAATGCAGGCTATATATGCAGTGATGAAGCTTGCAATATCAATGTAACCAATGAACTTAATGTCAAAATTCTGAGACGACAATGCAACAAACCCACAGAAACACCCCTCTTGGAAGCTTAAAGTATGATTATTGCATTCAGTTAGACGATGTATGGAGGCAAAATATACTGAAAATAGGATGTTATTCAAGATAGGATGTACTTACATATGTATACAGGCCTGGATTTGGTGTCTTGTGTCTTGTTTTCATTCTGGATTCCTTTTTTATTTCTTTGTCTTTGGTTTCTGGTTTGATATCTTCCACTGAAATCATACAAAGAATATTATTACCTATTGCTCTTTATAGACTGTTTCCCACAAAATTAAACATTCTACCTAAAGGGCCAAACAGTTTTGACTCTTGCCCACCCATGAACTGTTTTATGCACAAAATGGATGCACGTAAGAAATTTCCATATCACAAGTACCTAAATGAATGTGATTATGTTTCAAAATGGGTCGTTTTTATCATATATCTTTATCACACACAGTTGGAATTAATACTGTAATAACTTAATATTAAGTGACATATTTTGGGCGTATGTTCAGCACACACGAGTTGGTTAGGTCTGGTCTCAGCCAATGTTTTACACCAAACTGCAAACATAACATAAAAACCTAACATACATACTCCAAACATATCTTTTGACAGTGTTTAGAAGCACCTTTTTTATGCCTGGACGAACTGACAATATGTCAAAAGTGTCAATTATTTTAAGAATAAATTTTAATAATACAGCATTCTCATCAGTTGATTAGACAATAATACAGTTATTTCATGGGTGTTTTCAGGAACAGTAAAAACAAATGCCCATCATTATCGAGGATGACATTTAGAACTGTTATCCTGCGCCTTTTAGCCTCAGTTCTCAAGTTATCCTCAATACTTCAAGACAATAGATTTGACAGTTCCCTTAACACCCATGAAATAACTGTATACTGTTTGAGTTGACTGTATAGCCATAGTGAATAATGTTTAGTCAATGTTTGTTGTGTGTTTGAGTAAACCAATGGGCAGCTAGAATTGTCTCTTTTTATGAGTTTCCTTCGGCAACATATCTCAAGCACTCATTTAAAAGTCATAAGCAACTTACTGAGAAAAAGTTTCATGTAATTTTTGTGTTTTGATATGATATCCATTAAAACAAAGCGAGCCAGTTTGTAACTGTAAATATGTCATTCTAATGATAATGATCCATTGATAAGGTGAATATTTTGAGAAATTTGGTTACTGTTTTCCATGTTTCTCTACCAAACCTTAGCTTGTAGGTACTCTTAAGAATCACCTCTTTGAGGCGATTCTTAAAAGTACCCACAAGATTAGATTTGGTAGAGATGAAATTCTGTGATATGCATCTTATCTGGAGCTCTGCTCCAACTGCTGAAGCTAGTGAGAAAATTGTCAGTTACATGTGGAGATGGAGATATGTACTTGTTCATATATCAATCAAAGTTGATAAGCTATTCTAAAAAGAGGCACATTACACAAAAATATATAAATTATGACATTTTAGATATTAGAAAATTTCAATGTGAGAAGTTCTATGAAAATGTGTATTTTTTGTGTTTATACCAAATAAAACTCAATGAGCACAATGGCAAAAAGATTCCTATATAAATTTCACCCACCTATTTCTTCTTCTTCTTCATCCTCAGTCTTAGGTATGGCTGCCTTTGGCCCTGCTCCATAGAACTGAAGTTTCTTAAGTTCAGGGTTCTTGGTGTAGTCAATGGAGGCCTCCTGGTAAGACATATGTGAAATCTATAAAGTGCTATTATATAGGGTCATAATTATCCTATGTATTTAAATAGGCCTGAAAGTCATCAACTGTACGAGATAATAACTACAACATACAATATTTGATTCAAAATATTCATATATATCCATAAAGATCATAAAAACAATTAATTCCGTTTTAAATATTTTTGTGTTTATACTATTTTCATTAGACAAATAAATCACAGAAAACTTACAACAGGCAAGATTGTCCCACAGATACATACTTAACCAGTTACTATTCTATATCATCAAGAACAAAATTGCTTGTTTGGCAAATCCAATTCATTTAAAATTTAGTCACACTGCTTTGTTAACGAATTTACAGCTCTACTCTAGTATCTAATAGGATGTAATGCTGATACTCAATAAAGTTCTGGATTTGTAATGTATAACTTGTTACTATAATTACTGATTAAGACAAAGATAGAGAGATGTGACTAGAAGAATAGATATTAAGCCTTTTAATCAACTCAGCAATACTCCTTACTTAACTTATTTAGTATTCTTAAAAACAATAAAGCACAATAATTTTTGTTTTTGGTACTTGGCGACTTCATATTAAAACTCCCTACTTTCATGTTTTACAGTATAATGCCTCAATGATAAAGATTCACTAACATCTTTAAAACTAATATTTCAAATGTAATTTGGGTTTATCACTTTATTCTACATTTTGTAACTCCTTTCTTTAACAGGTCTAGTATTTACTCTTTTCAATCAAATACATGCTCTTTTTCTATCAAGTCTATACCCAAGTATCCTCTTTTTCAATCAAGCAAATACTCAAGTATCCTCTTTTTCAATCAAGCAAATACTCAAGTATCCTCTTTTTTAATCAAGCAAATACTCAAGTATCCTCTATTTCTGTCAAGTATATACTCAAGTATGCTCTTTTACTATCAAGTCTATATTGAAGAATGCTTTTTTTCTTGATTTTTATCTGTTGCTCTAGGGAGATGGAGCGATGTTCTCCAGCAGTAACAAGAATCTAGCACACCACAGATCCTTTTTATTTTCTACTTTTGATCTGTTTAAAACCCTACATTTCCCTTTAATATGGTTCTATGCTCACTAAGTCATCCGCAACCTGTTTGATCTCTTTCCGTTCCATTTTAGGCAGTCGTCGAAAGTTGCCATTGGCCATCTTGGATTCTATCCCATGTGGTTTATAATCTTGGTCAGACAGATTATCAGGCTCCTCATCTATTTTGATATTCTGCCAAAATATAGAAATATACTTTTAAATCACTCGAGGCTTGGTAATTTACAACGAAATTTGGCAATGCGGCCATTACCTGAGGTTTCTGAATCTTTAGTTTTTGAAAAATTCATCAATGGAATTTGTAAGCTAGGTTTAATAACAGATTGTAATAAATTTCTAATCTAACCAGTTCCATAGAGAAAAGAGAAGGCATACCAAGACATAATACAGTAGCTATTTTAAATGAAATCCATTCCCCTTGAAATTTTACCAAAATAATGTCAAATTAGCCCATCACTACTTCAGAGTCTACCTTTTCACCGACTTTGGCAAAATGCGTAATTTTTACATCTGTTATAAACCCTATTATAAACCACAAATTTAAAATGTAGCTGACCAAATTTTCAAATTTGGTGCCAAAAGCACCTGTGTAATACTTACCGCTGCTTCTAGGGAAGCCCCTGTTTTAAAAAGGTAGAAAGGGTAGAGTATTCTTTCATAGTGCCCTTTCAATGTTCCGCCAATCCCTTTACCAGCCTCATATCCCATCATGGAGGCAACTTTGGACCATCTCCTTTCCTGGGAGATCGTCTCCATACCACCTTGCTTCTCAACGACCTGCAAAAAAAAAATTAAACTGAACTGTGTCTTAAATATTTCAATAAGTGCTTATTATATAATGGGTTGCAAATTGTTAGATAATCCAGTGTTCAGAAAAAAGGCAAATGGAACCAAATTTGGAGGTTTTTGTTAGCTCTGTTTTCTGTGTAGAGAACTGGCCCTGCAAGTCAGTGGAAAGGGAACATTTGTTTGTCACTTGATGCCATCTAGGGCTAATGGAATTCCTAGAGAGGGGGAAGTTGATATAGAGAATTTATCTGTTGAACTCTGGCTCTTAAGTGTGCCCAGTGAATAGCACTGGCAAACATGGGACAACCCCAGCCAGTCACTTTATCACAGACCAGTCCTAATACCAACCTCAAATCCTTAGAGCAAAAGAGGAAGAACCATTACTATCAATTTTAATGGCTTTGTTTGTGGCAGAAACATATTCTTAATAGCCAAGAGAATACATTAACACATTTTGATTGGTCAATAACAAATATTACATTATTGACAGATTTCTAAATGGATGTATGTACATTTCGACAATGTTACTAAGAGCATTACATCTCCTTAGTAATGTGTCTCCAAAGAAGCTTTATTTTCTATATTAATTCAATGCAGTCCACCCACCTCTACCACTATGTCAAATATTCATATGATGATATCAAATGAAGTTAAACATATAGTACATTAAAATACATTTTTTGTTTTAAATGGTATGCTTATGTTTCAAATATGAGATGAAACCATGAAACTTAAAGGCATTCAATATTTATGATAAAATAAGTCCTTTAAAACATTTTATATAATAAATAATAGTTTGTTAGTGAAAAAGCAGATTTATCACATGACGTTGCTTATATCCGGTGTAATATATAATTATCAAGTATTTTCTTATACAAACAAAAAAGGCGGAAAGCAACTCAAACCAAAGAAGAAAATTCTCAACTACAAGGTAAAGATTTGCACATGCACCATTTAATTAAATGTAGTAATTTCTTGGGGAAACAATTAAATAAGTAGGACTGAAAGTTTGCCAAATAAAGTGATCAAACCACCGAATTCCACTAAATAAAAACCAGGACACTTAAAAAGGTGTATACTTAGATCAGTATAATATCATCAATTAGTTTTACATGAAATTTCTATACTTTAGAATGGAACTGGATCTTTATCTTATCATTATATGGTTTAATTTTTTTCTATTCTAACTTGGTTTACATAAACTCTGGTTAAACAGCTAAATAACTTACTGTTTCAATAAAACTACATTCAAAATTTCAGGGAAACATGACAGATAAATGAACTCAAAATAATTCTGCCAACACTAATTTCGTTCTAAGCTAGCGTTCCTCTAAAAGTAAATTCAACTGCTTTGATCTCATAGAACTAATTTGTTAAATGGAATGGAAATCATGATAGAAACTTACCTTATAAAGGTCATGGAGGTCAAGCAACTTTCTTTCAACATGGGGAATCTTTAATGTGCTTCCTTGTAATTCCCAAAATTTGGCAAGTTGGTCCAAGAAGTTCAGCTTCACACGAGACTTTGCCTACAACAGACATAGAGAATTGTGTATTTAAAATAAATAAAAGTAAATTATACAAATCACTGACACACTTGAGATGATGGGAAAAAAAACACATTCAAACTTGATAAGAATTTACTGTAGTGGAAGCGATGGGTATCTGCCCTGTCCCTTTTTTTATTCTGCTCTCTTGTATTTAAATTAATAATATAGTTACATACAGTTTCATGAAATCTGACACATTAAAGCAGACCTAAACATAACTTTGTGTGCCCCTTAAAAAAAATTAAAAATTACCACAATTATATAGCACTCTTTTTCATGTTTTGAACATACACTTAAAGGTTCTTTAGATACTTTGCCGCGATCATCAGGTTCTAAGAAGGCCATTAACAGTTTGCACAGATTGTAGCCACAGCACATTGGCTTACAGGTACCCATTTACACACATGGGTGGAGTGAGGCAGATGTGGGATTTATTATCTGCCCAGAAAAATATGACAGCCCGGGAAGGATTTGAACCCAGGAGTTTTTAATTCTGCATCTTACTAATAGACCAACGTCCCCACCAATTTAAGTCTCATAATATAATAATAATTATAATTGTTTTTCTTATGGTAAGATTCATTAATAACCAGTGATGTCTGAAAATCATCCTGATATGAATTTAACTTTGTAGCTCTTTAATTATTTAATATTTATATATGATATTAACAACAGTCAAATAACTCCAATAAGCATAAATACTAATCACAAGACAAATTATATAGTGCAAATATATCTGTTCACATACTCAATGAAGTTCAGGATTTTGAAGGCTGTTTTAACTTTCATTCATGTCAAAATTTAAAATCTCTATCTTTAAATATAAAATTTATAACTTTCATAGTAAAAATACCATGTAATACTGTGAGAAGCATTCAAAGAAACTGGTCAGAAGATGAAAATTCTTCATTTAAAAAAAAGAGTTTTTTTACTAACGCCAATCTTTTTAATCGAAATACATATCTTAAATTAAAAAGAAAATACTAAGAACAGATATTTCAGTTTTGCCTTCATATCATTATACATAATTAATTAAGAATCATCAACAACAACAAACTTAAGAAGATGAAAAAAGAAAACAAATATTTGAACGGTATCCCTTTCAATTTCATACAAAAGCAGTAGCCATTATAGCTTGCATAATATCTGTACAAATAAAATTGGTCATGTGACTTCTAGAGGAGATGTGAAACAAAGCAACTGAGAGCTGACATCAAGCAACTTCTGACAAAAAGATCTGGTACAACCCAGCACAGCTGTCCAGACCCCTTGATTATATGTGAATTTAATCAATAACCTTAGAGAAGGTTATTGGTGTCTTCGTCAGTCACCATGTTGATTTAACAAAAAACAGTCTCTCTGTTGACAGCTTGACCCTTAAAAGCTTCTAAAGTCGTATATTTTCACTTGAAAAGGGACTTGTGCTTTTTTTTTGTTTCGAAACTGTTTAAAATGTACCGAAATGATAAAATATATATCTTATACTTCAGGAATGCTCCCTTCATTGTCCTTGTTTTCAGGTGACAATTTACAGATTTTTTCATCTTTAAAATTCCATTCTCTTCATTAAACATCAAATATACTGACATTATAGTAAGTGACAAGTCATTTGAAAATGTGGACATTTGAAAATCTCAGACAAACATGTGCATTTTACTAGACTTAGATAAACCAATGGATTTTAGAACTTTGTGTCACTGTTCATAGTTCCATCAAAATGGATATAGACAAAAGACAGGCCAACTCTCCAATTGATTGATATGTTATTACAATT
This sequence comes from Nuttallia obscurata, assembly GCA_032358795.1. Classification (NCBI taxonomy): domain Eukaryota; kingdom Metazoa; phylum Mollusca; class Bivalvia; order Cardiida; family Psammobiidae; genus Nuttallia; species Nuttallia obscurata. Next base: position 7,867 of record JAULCC010166564.1, read on the forward strand.
TACATGTAAGTTTGATTTGTTTTTCACATATAAACATACCAGTAATTGTATATACAGTACCTGACTCATTAAAAATGTACAGATATTATTTAAGGTCTAATATAAATTGACCACAAGCATTTAATTATCAATACCTAGCAAAGAATATGTGTGAACATGCTTAAAATCAGTTAAAACCCTATCTGATGATATAACCCCTTAGGCCTAATATTTGAAACCAATAATTTTACTTGACTACCACACTACCAGTCATTCATGATTGATTCCTGTTATTTGTATTGTGGGCATGCGGCCTCTTGCTACCAATAAAAGAATATTTTTATGTATATATTGTAAAGGGGAGGCTAAGTCATCAAATAGTATAAATTGGCATACAAACTGTAACAAAGGGTCAAATAGGACATTTCAATCTGTAAAGCATATCCAATGTGGATGCAATGAAGGATGTGCCTGCTTTATGATAGCTCTGATACTACTTCTTTTTGAATCTGGCCTTCATAAAAAATATTTTTGAACAAATAATGAAATATAGTTTTATATTGAAACATTAGAATTTTATAATAGGTACATTAAAATGTTTGTAATCAAACATATGTGTACATTAACCTAAAGAAACCACACTTTGAGGCTTTGGAGTCAAATTGTTATTTTACTCATATTGACTCAACTTATGCTGTGACTGTAATTAGAATATTCTGTATCAGACAGCAATTCAGGTAGCAGGGGATGGATGTAACTTATGTAGGTAGAAGTGCCAAACTTATTGCCCACATCCTATTCATTATGATTGAAAATCAATATGTATAAACTAAGCAGTTAAAATTCAGTTCCCATGGACAAAAGGAACAAACTCAAAAGGCTTTTGAAATGCTGTCCTAGACATGCAACAATATCATACAAACTTACAAAGTGACCTTCATACATGTACACAGTGAGAGGATCGATGTTGAGAGTGCAAGCTAAAACGCATTGATCATGATGTGATAATGGTTGTGAAATTGTAAACTATTGTCCCAGTTCACTGAATTTATACTGCAACTTAGTCACTTTATCATTTTACTGTAGGGTTGAAATAGTGTATGGTGGCATGTTTGGGTAGAGGCATCGAGTGGAAGGTGATATAGCCATTTATGTGTGAACATATCTTTTTCACAAATATGAGATATAATGCCATCACATCAGCCTTAGCAATATCCAAAAACATTCAGGCTTTAAATTTTTTTTTAAAGATTGGGACTTATGTACAGCTAAAGAAAATGTGAAAAAAATAACTTTCAAGTTTTCTATAAAATACTGAAATAGCATTAGCAAACGCTTCTGCAAAGTACAGGTCTAGGAAAAAAAGTTCGGAATGTATCTTAGATTAATGAGAACCTTAAACATGTAACCATTTGTAATTTTACAAGGAATAAAGACCTATGGTGTCTTAATACATGCCAGAAATAGTTACTCACCTCAAGTTCATTCAAGCGTTGCACTCGAGGAACAAATCTGAATTTATCCACATCAACTGCAAATGGTGGTTGCCAATCCTACAATAATTGAAGTTAACAATAGTTAACTGCTCCTGGAAATACGTTCTTCACATTATTAATCCAGACACATGTATATACACTAGTCTTTCTACAGATCACCTTTTCAATTTCACATCAATCAATTTGACATATTTCGTAAACACTGTCTGAATATATTTTTTTATAGGAACCTTTTCTTAAACATACAAATAGGAAAATAAATAATGGTTTCTTTCAATCATAAGGGCCTTATCCAGTATCTCTCTTCAACTCAAATTAGAAATAAAAACCATATGTTTACTGATTATTTGGAGTTCTTATTTTGAGTAGCAAAACTAGTATTTATCTGTCATGTTTCAGACAGTTATTATTTAAAGTAAAAGTAAAAAAATCTTCAAAATGAAAATTCTAAAACTAATATAAAAGTAAAAGGAAACTTTTATGGGTTATTATTACTTTCTTATATAATCAAATTATTTTCTTCAAGTTTTCACTCAAAAAATGGACCCAAGTAGTTCCATGTTTGAAACCATCACATTTCTGTTTTGTTATGTAGAATGGTCAATTGTTTATCACCACTTTGAATTTTTGTTCTAAAAACATATTTTTAGAGACATTTGACCTAAATGACCCAACAAAGGACATAATTATTGATAATAATTATTTTCAGGAAAACTAACATTCTGTGAAATTTACTTTCAAATGATCTTTTTCAGAACAAATGAAATGTGTCCTGTTAAAAACTTTTGGGAAAATACTTATAAAAACAACATGACATTTTTGTCTGTTGTTGTCATTGAAAATAATGTTGCAACACTATATTGGGCTGGGCAATGCAGGCCAGGCCTTATTCAGCAGGTTATAAAATAATCTGCCTAGTTTCACTTAATTCACTAAATCTGCAATCCTTTTCTAAAAATCACGTGTTCAGTGGCTCAGTTGTGCATAAGAAAGCTTTGCACACAATATGAGACCAATTTCATCGAAAACCGTTAAGTTTTCGCCAAGATATTCGCAATTTAGTGAAGTCTTATCATTGTGGCCTTCCAGATCGCAAATCAAGCTGCAACAAAGCGTCGCCATCTTTACCGACACAACACGCACGTACTGGCACGCCAATATGCCAAATTCCCAGTATTGTCACGATGCTTAACAATGAAAAAAACATTAAAACAGTTGAAACATAAAGTGACAATCGTTGTCAATGACAGAAAATGACCTTTGGAGGTTTAATCTTGCAAATTCCATATTTTTCTGCTATCGGCTTTATTTTCGCTATGTAAGCCAACGAGTCAACAAACTCCTCTTCTGTCGGTGTAAAAACCGGTGCCTCTGGTGGTGGAACAAATTTGAGGTATGGGTCGTCCGACATGCTGAGACGGTATTCACATATTACTCCAAAACTTCTCTAAATCATAACAAATTATCACTAAATCCAAGATTATATCCAAATTCGTGTATAATTTTTGTCAAGCAAATCCTATGTCAGATGGGGCCTAACAACACCTTCATTTGACAGGCGGAAGTTGCTTAGGAAAGTAGTTCAAACTATCAAAGGCTTAAAAGTGCATGATATGTAGTAGTTTATATTTTAAGCATTTACAAATGAGATTTTTGATATTTAGTAGAATTTTTTTTGCTACAAATTCACCAATCCTCTATATTACCAATTTCTCTAAATATTTGTTTATTGGCGTATGAATAAGTCGGTCATATTTATTTGATTGGTTAGCTAAATTAGGCTGCCAACCCGCAGAAAGAAAGAAAAGATAATCTTGTCAAGAATTATGATCAGTCTGATAAATAGCCCAAAAAAAATTATGATGTTCATTATATAGGTCTATTGTTCACACTCACTTTTTGCATATTTTGAACCCTGCATCGATATATTCACCTCGGCCTGACAGTACGCGGAAATTTCAAAATGGCGTCTGCAAGGTGGTTGTTTACAATAATTTCTTGTTTCCAAGTACAGGTTTGCCCATTACAAACGTCAAAAGTATTGTTAAATTCAAGGAATACTTAAAGCTTTTTCATTTTTTTGGTACAATTTTAAGTCATAAGGCTGATCAAATTTTTGCATATTCTATGTGTAATACAGTTCTTTTTTGCCCAGACATGTCTGAATTAGCGTACGAGTTGAATTTCGGATTGTGAAAATGTTCGGATATGGTGGAAAACTGGCCATAAAATAGCTCATGCCTCTTATCTATATTTTTTAAGATTACTGAGTAAGATTTTCTTAATCAGTCTGGATAATCACAATTTTTGTACACTTCTCCTTTTTGTTCTTTGTTACCAATCGCGTAAAACTATTACAATACCCAAAGAAATTGTCCACTTATCTTGCCCTGAGTTCAGCCTAGCTGTTAGCTAGTTGAACATGTGTCTCCCTAAAATACACCTTCTCTTTTAATCTGTTTTAAACCATTATCTTTTAAATTCTTTTATACTGATCTTTTGTCTCAAACTATACTAAACTCCTTTGTCAGTTGACGCAAGTTAAGCCTGGGTCCCTAACAGGGATTTGACTAAATGGAAGATAGATAGATATCTATCACTTATACATGTATACTAGAAGTTGATGTAGTTTTGCTTGATTTATGGATGTTTTGCTACCTACTGATTCCCTTCCTTAGATGTGTTACTACCATGTAGGTTTCAGGCTAGTTGACCAATTATGCCCCATGTGGGCCTGGGGCGTGCTAATGTAGCACAAGAATTTTGACCACTGCTTAACCCTTGCATGATCGTAAGAGGCGACTTATAGGGTTTTAACGTAAACTGGAGTTTCTATATTTCTGATTCTCCAGCAGGTATTAAGTTGTTGGATCCATACCCCATATTTTTATCTCGATGTAAAATGAGATGTGGATCCAACAAGTTATTTCCTGAATGGCGCCATATAACCTATACTGTGTTGTGGTGCCGTAAAACTCAATCAATCAATTGACCAATTATAGATCACACATTACATATGCTCTGTGACCTTATTATCAGTGTATACTAGTAACCGGTGCAACAGCACTAGTACACTTTGATCATTCATAAATAAATACAAACTTAATGAAATCGATTAAAAATTATAGCAACTTGTTGCATGCTGCAAATATTTTCTTTTGGTGTGCATGTTTTGTGAATTCTGTCTTCTGAATCAAGTGCACACAATAAGTAAAATGTGTACTTAGAGCCTGATGATTTTTCTTCGAAAATAAGACCACCGGTTACAGGGTCAGGGAGCATACATGTAGAGGTTAAAACTGTAAGGTAAATGTGATAAACATTTTATTGAACACAGAAAAAGTGTGTGAGATATCACTGATAGATTAATTACTTGACCCTTTCAAGAAATTGCATATATATTCATTAAATAACTCAAATGGCAGTGTTTGTTTCAAACATGTAGTTTCTTTTATCCATGTTACTGATTGATTTAACTTTTTGAACTTCAAAAAATGAAACACTAGTAATAAACATTTATTTCAGAGGTACATGTTGTACAACAAATAAATTGATGTAAATATATCATCTACAACAATCATAAATTGTTACACAGAGAAAGCATTGTGCATATTCATTATTTCATAATATGTATTTGTATCACTTGAGTACACAAAAAATATGGGTAGCAAAACATCCATCAGTTAGGTAGCAAATAGTCAGGTGCGAAACATCCATCATCCTTTATGCTTTGTACTTCAGGCATGCATTTTTGATATGTGAATTGTTTAAAATCATGAAGCATACATCTTTATGATAAGAGCTAGGTTTACAGTTTTATAGTACTGACCTCATGACAGTTCAACAATTTTAACATGAAGACTTATAAATACATGTTGTGGGTTATAGTACCTGTTCTGTTCCTTACACCTCAGAAGAATTGAAAGCACTTTTTACTGAATTGAGTGCTTTATAATTTTAATGGAGTATCCATATATAATGTATGTTTCACTATTTCATAGTCCTGGCAACAGTAGAAAATCAACACCTGGAAACTCTCCCCGCAGAGAAAAGAATTACAAAATGAATACTAGTCTTGGACAGTGTGGTGCTGATGATGATGAGCAAGGCAAGACTCCACTTCCAAGCATCAATGAAAGATTAGGTAAGATGATTCTGATTTGAAATTTGTTTTAGCCAGCTATGGAAGGGATTTTCTGGATGTTTCTTGCAGCAGTAAGTGACCACAGATGCTTGATTCAAAGAAGATGCATCTTGGATGCAAAAAGTGCATTAATGTTTTATATCAAAAAGTAAAATTTTGGCAGGCAGATGAGCCAAATGATAATGATGCTGGAAAGATTAATTCAGACTGAAAAAATAATGTGGACAATTTTGTTTGAGGCTTTTTATGCTGCTTAATCAAGAAAATTTCTGAGTATTTCCACCAGCTGCAGTTAAAAATTCATAATCAAAAGCCAATGTACAAAGGCCTGCTATGAACCCAGAAATAGCAGCACCGCTTGATGAAGGAGCATTTAAAAGCTGGCTGGTGAAATATAATTTGACAGTGAAAAATAGTTAATGAAATGTTCTACGTTTATATCCAAAGGGAAACAACCCTTTTGTCAGTGGTTGTACAAATTAACACAAGCACATGTTGTCTGCAGATCTTATTAATCCATTGACTGACAAACTTAAAGGTACAGTCCAGTTTTTGTACTGCCCAGCAGCTCATATTTGACAAAAAAAACAACTCAACTTTGATAATTGTGCAATGATAGCTCTGTATAGTAGTTATGCAAGGAAAAAACAGTTTTACTGAGAAAAAATAGTTTGCAAATCGCCCAAAGCTTTTTAAAAATGGCCCCCTTTCTAAAGGTTTGTGAGCCTGTATGGCCCCTTATGGACAAAGCTAGGTTGAACACTACATGACAATGGCATGTTAAAGATTTCCCACGTTTTATATTCTTAATTTAAGACATGTCATCTGATTATTCATGAAAAGATCTTCTTGTACAGAAGGACAATCTCTGTACAATGATGTTTTTGTCCTGACTGAGATTTCAATTGTTCTGGATAACAGAACAACTTTAATGTCACACTGTGGATGCATTTTATTTTTCAGGTCATCTAAGACCATCAAGAGAATTGCTGGAGTATTACAGGAAAAAAATAGCAGAATATGATGAGGAGCATGACTCAGTTGTTGCCAAACTCGAGGAATACAGAGTCACATATGAAGAACAGGTACACTTTTTGACTTACATTGTTTTTAACGGTCACAATGAAATAAAGAAGCACTACCAAAATATCCCCGAAATAAAATAGGAATATATAATATTGTTGAAATGAATACTTTGACCTACTGCTTTTTTTTACTATATATGCTTTTATAAAGAAATAATATTTATATTTAAATTTTACTTTAGTTATCACAGAATATTATAAGAATATGCTAGCTATAAATCAGTGAATACTACTGCTATTTGGTGTACTGTTTAACACATTTGTATAATTACAGTGTAATTTACACAGCTATACAGTTTTGCATATTTATTTCACAATCCATTATATAACATTTCCATGGGTAAAAGCATACAGTAAATTCTTTAAACTTTTATAAGGGTTCAACCCCCGGCAGGGTCATACCAAAGACTTTAAAAATGGTAGTAATGGTTGCCCTCCCTGACACTCAGGATTAAGGGTTAGCAATACGACTGGTTTGTCGGTGTCAGGATAAAGTGACTGGCCGGGGCTCAGTCCCCACGTGTATCAGTGCTATACACTTGGCACGTTAAAGAACCATAGTTCTCTACAGAAGAGTTCTGTGTATCTGCTTCCCTCTGTCTGGGACGTCCATTAGCCCTAGCTGGCAGAAAGTGACGTAAATCGAAACAAACAAATGTTTATAAAATGTATTTGAAAAACACAGTGCTAGGTATAGGTATTTTTTCCTTCAATATTTTTAAGAATTTAATTTTAATTTTTTTAAGAACAATGACATGTTACAGGGTTTTCATTAAGGAGCAATAGGAGACTGAATTAACTATTTGTAATATTGTATTAACAGTATTACTGCCTGCTCAAAATTAAAAATTCTTTTGTCTATAAAGGCTTCTTTTATACAGATTTGAGTTTCTGGCTGGCTCAAATCTGCCTTTAGCTTCCTATATGATTCTACAAAACAGTTAAAGGAGTTTTATGGTGACCATCTTAATCTTATAAAACACTGTTCAAAAAAATGGTCATAACTTTAATATGTGTGATCTTGGTTTACATATGTGCAGATATTTTTGTATGTTTTTTTCCACTGTAGAGAGTTTGACTGGTTTCCTATTAGTAAAATAAAACTCTCTACAAGGTACAGAAATACAATTTTGTAAATAGTGACATATCATTTTGAAACCTAACAACTTTTTTCTTCTTACCCTACTATGTTAGATAAGACTTGCCTATGATCTTCAGAGATCATTTTCTGTTAGTTGCAGTAATAGTTTACTCCACACAGGAGACCATTGTTTTATGTGAGGGTTTGTGAGGAGGGGGTTGTGTGACATACTTTAAGTGTAAAAATAGATGGTTTATTTCACAATACTTGCAATTTAGACAATTTATTTCACAATACTTGAAAAAAAAAGTTAAAAAGTTTTTTTAACACTTTGCATACATTACAAATAATATTTTTTTACAATTTTGTAGCACAAAGTCCAATGGGAATTGCGGCAGAGAGAGGAAGAAATTACAGAGCTTCAGAAGGCCCTGAGTGACATGCAGGTGTACCTGTTCCAAGAGAGAGAACATGTCCTCAGACTGTATTCAGAGAATGACAGACTTAAGGTGAACAAATTGCCAGCATGCTAGACTTACACTTAAAAGTCAACAAATAACCACAGGCTCTCTGTTTGCTCAGGCTCACTTCTTAAAATGGCAGAGACAAAAATGTAGAAAATAGCCTTTTTTGTCGAGCCCACTTGCGCTCGACATAGCCATCATTTTTTTTTTTGTTGGTGTTTGTGGGTGTTTGTGGGTGTGTGCGTGCATCCTTGTGTGCATCCATCCATGCGTCTGATTTGGCTTGTCTGGGCAGTTACTTCATAATGGGTTGACATATTTTAAAATAAATTAGAACAAATGTTAACCTTGATGAGTCCGAGTGTCGCACATTAGAATCACATTTATTCCTTAAAAGATGTGGTCAGACATAGAGGTCAAAGGTCAAAATTGGTAGAGATTATGTTTGTCAGGGCTCCATCTTTACCATGGATGGATGAATTTTAAATTAACTCGGCAAAAATGTTAATGCTGATGAGATAGAGTGTCACGCAGAAGAATAACATTCATACCTTTAAAGGTGTGGTCAAATATAGAGGTCAAAAGTCAAAACTGATCAAAATTACCGGTATCTGCGGTCCACCCAGAATCTTCATTCTGCAGGCTTGACAATGATGCCCTTTTGGCAACATATGCCTAGTTTTATTTATGTTGACTATTACTGTTTTTGGGCATATGTGCCTGGCTTCAGTCAGCCCTATGGTTATTGGTCACAGAAATTAAAGCATGTTAAGTCTTTTATATCCTTTATTCCTTTGTTTTTAATTCGTCTACATTCCACATCTACTAGTAACTGTCATAAACAGTTGTTCAGAGTTCATTAAGACCTGTAATATTATAAAGCATAATAAGATTATATACACTATAACAGTCATTGCAGATACTATAACACATATGACATATATAACATGGCTAGTTACAAATTCTACAAACCATGCTACATGATAAAAAATTATCATATTCTGATATTCAACATCTACAATAAATACTAAAAATAGCTTCTTTCTCAGCATTTTGACAATAAAACAATAAGACAAACTACTGAAAAAAGAGATTTCCCTAAATGCACTGCTTCCCTTTGACAGAATTTACTGTTTTAATTATTATAAATTGGATATTGTTCTTATGAGTGACCTTTAAAAAAATGGCAAGGATACTTACTGGTCTATGGGAAAATTCCCAGCTTTCAGTTTCTGTCTCTTTCATAGTATCCACTGCCTACCAGTGAAGGTTAATGGGTCAAATGGCTATGTAACAAACATGTGCAGTGTTCATTCAAATGTAAAGGAAAGATAATGGAAAGTTTCTAAACTCTGCAACTCAATTCAACCATGCTCCAAAAACCAATGACATGACAAAGTACAATAATCCATCCAACTGGTATGAGAGCCCCTCAACTACTCACAATCTGCAACCTGAACTAACCTGATTCTTCACATAAGTTTTCTATGATTAAAACCCCAGGGAACAACACCCTCTACTTGTACTGCCGTTACAAATCTGAACATAAGGAAACCCGTTTGTTTCGAGCTTTCCAAAAGTAGCTCAGACACCTAAACTCTATACAGGAATGAGCTAATGGAGTATCAAAAAATATCTAAGAGCCAACTATGCTAAAAAAATTTAAAAAATAGCCAAAGGGAGATAACTCTAATATTTAAAACTATTGGAATGTACTGATTAAGGCCCCTTTTACAGAAACTTAACTTCTGTTTTACACAAACATGGACACTGTTAATTCCTCTGAATACCCTTGTCAAATTAACAGGACAAAGTGGTTTTCTCCCAATTTTTTCTTTTTAAAAATCACGTTCAGTTATTGTTTGTTTATTATATGGATTTTAATTCACACATACACAGATCAGGTCATATAGCACCATTTCCAGCATAAGACCCCAGGTGCCCGTGTTCACAAAACTTTTTAAAATCAGGATCAGTATCAAATTTATTATTTTGAATTTCTTATACAGTATTGTTTTAAGATTAAAGTGTTTGATACAAGTGATCCAGATTGTTGAGAAGAACAAAGATTTAACTTAATATAAAATTTCATTAATTTTTGCAGAGAAAAATGTAAAATATTTATTTGATCCTTAAAAAACCAGAAACAGCTTTGGGATCAATTTTTAAATCATGATCAACCCTTCTAAAGCATTAGTACTCCCCTTGAGTAATATAAAATCCCTTCGCAGAGTGACCAGCCCCCTAATATGCTGCCTTTTATCTGTAGTTCTGTTATTTCCTTTATACTGTCAAGGACTTTTTTAGTAACTTTTTTGCTCATGATTTATGTAGATTCGAGAACTAGAAGACAAGAAGAAGATACAACAGCTGCTTGCATTGAGTGGTACTCCAGACAGTGAAATAACATACTTCCACAAAGAACCCCCAGCTAAAGCCGTTGTTGAACAGAAAGGGGGTAAAAGACCCCAAAGTTCCACCCTTCCAACCAAAGGTAATGCTCTTTTAATTACCTTTGTTATAATTGGGCTATCCTGGCTCTCATCAGGTATGCCAAGTAACAAATAGTCTTCAAATTATTACACAAATGATCTGTTTTTAGCTCACCTGACCCCAATGTTGTCAAGGGTGAGCTTTTGTGATAACCTTTTGTCTATATGTGCATGAGTCTTTCCATCAACTTTTTCTTTGAACGACTTTTTCTCCTGAACCACTGACTGGATTTTTGCTCAAACTTGGTCCTAAACATCCTTACATCAATCTCTCTCAAGTTTGTTAAAATGTCTCTGCTCTTTTTCACAACATGGCCACCAGAGCTAAAAATGGATATCTTCTTGTCGCAAAACATAAAGGGTAGACCTTCTTGTTGGAAAATATAAAGGGTAGACCTAAAATATTTTGCCTGCACAATCATATGTAAGTCCTCTACTAAGTTTGTTCAAATAGTAACCCTGGAGTCATATTTGACCCCGGCTTAGGGGCATCTTATTTTACTTACACTTATATAGTGAAAGCTGAAAAATCTTCTCTTCTCCTCTGAAACCATCTAGGCTAGAGCTAGGATATTTAAGATGCAACATCATGTACAAGTACTTTTGTCATGTTTGTTCAAATTGTGACCCTTGTGTCAGGGTCAAGGGCCTCATACGTTACATTGACTAATATAGTGAAATCTTAAAAAAATCTTCTCCTCTGAAACCACAGAGGCTAAAGCGTAGATATTTTATTTGGTACATCAAATACAATTGGTTTACCAAGTTTGTTTCAATGGTTACCCTATGGCTAGATTTAGCGCTGTCCCAGAGGCGTCTATACACAGACTTATGTTTGTGAAATTTAAAACCATACAAGCTGAAGCATAGACATTTTGTGTGTAAAATCATATACTGATCTTCTACCAAGTTTGTTTAAGAAGTGACCCTGGGCTCAGATTTAACCCTACCCTGGGAGTGTCATATTTTACTTAGGCTTATATAGTGGAAATACTCATATTTAATATCATATATGCCACAGCTCATAAATTGGGTAAGTAAAATCATATACAGGTCCTCAATTAAGATTGTTTGATAGTAATGCTGGGGGTTACTTATTTTGTATTGAGTGGAATTTTAAGTGAGTGATTACAGGCCATCATAGTCCTCTTGCTGAATGTTTTTTTTTGCATTATCTGTGGTTCAGATTTTATTTTACATGTAAATATCTTCTATGTTTTACCATTTTGATAAAATGCATGTGTCATAATCAATGAAAAATAACTAAAATATGCATCTTATCTATGCAAGTAGGATTGGAATGTAAGAAATTAGGACAAGTATGTCAGCACAAGTAGTTAACTTGTTTAGTCCAAATTATAAATATATACATATACAGCAAACTTTTGAGAGCTTGTTCTATACATTTCTCATAAAATAGCTACATCTTGGCTTTTCACTTTAATAACTAGTATCCCAAGGTATTTTATGAAATACAGACTATTTTTATCTAAAATTATGTACATTTAAACAACTGACTTACAAACTTACCTTTACTAAACTTATTCCTCTGTCTTATGTACAGGCACTAAGAAACAGTCCTCGCCAAATAGGTCGTCGGTTGGGATAACCTCGGACCAGAAGATGCAAAATGACAATCAGGCCCTTTCCCTACAGATAGAGTCCCTCCAGTCTCAGATACAAGACCAGGCAAAACTAGCCAAGGAACAGGTAGACAAATAAATCATTGTACATATGAATATTGATTCCATGGCAAGGAATTTTCCTCCTTGTAACTGGTTTGCACTTTGTGAGTCAAATTATTTCAGGGCTTTTTTGTTTGGCCAGTTTAGAGTTTGAAATTTGGTTTGAGGTTTGGCCTAAATTATGTACCCAACCATACCAAAGACCAATAAATTCACTTTCACAGAACAGTAGAGGGGTATCCCTGATAGTGCAATGGTAACATATCTTCTTCTTACCAATGCAACCTTGGTTCGAGGCTAGTATGTGAGAGGGTACTGAATTAGTCTCCGAACAGGACAAGTAGGTTTTCCCCTGATACTCCAGTTTCCTCCTACAATTAAGACCACCTTGGGTTTTGTGTCTTACTGCTTACTATAAAATCACTGATAAGCAATTTGTTGTTGTTGAAATGCAGCTCAATGATTTATATGAATTATAGGTTGTAGCACTGATGGAAGACCGCCGTGTCAAAGAAGAAGAGATGGAGACTAGGAGACAGAGAGATGAGGCTAAGATATACACATTGACTGAAAAGTAGGTGGCTTTAGTGTTCGACAGAATTTTAAAACTGAAAGCTCAAGTTTTGGACCAGTTGGTCTATCTCCATATTACCCTTGTATAGCTTTGTTCTCATTGGTGGAAAAGGAGTCAAGACCCCCTCTTAAGAAAAACTATAGAAACTCAAATTGTCAAATTGGGGGATTAAAACACTCAAAATTTTGAAAAAACTGTCATGATTGAAAAGAATATTTTAGTGTGGAAGCAGCCTGACAAGAAAGATAAATGAATTCCTTGTCAAGATGTGTCAACTTTTTAAATGGTGCTTGGATGCTGAATATTATTTTGCTTTAATATGATGATTTTGCTAGAATCTTCTCTAAATCAGACATTGAAATATTCACCAAATCTTATGATATTTCAAATATTTTTTTTAAAAACGGAACAGTGAGTTAAAATTGGAACTTGGCATTGAAAATACTTATTGAGTATTAAGTACTTAGAAAAGCAGTAGTACCAATATTTGATGGTGTTTCTTTGTGAATGATTGAATGGTTTTTGGTTGCTGGCTCCATTATTTTAATACAAGCTTGGCAGCTACTATGTTAACCTTAGAATTAAAGTAAAGACAACAAAGGACAATTTTGCTTGCTTTTTCAACAGAAATGATGCACTTAATGTCTTAAATATTTCATTTCTATAAATTTACTTTGAAGACTCCACAAAACACAAGACCTTCTTTATGAAAGTACAAAAGACTTCCTGGAACTACGATACCAAGGACGTGCCAATGAGCGTCAGTGGATGGCAGAGAAAGACAAGCTATTGAGAGATCTAGACCAGTGTAAACAGCAAATGAACATTAAAGTCAAGGATTCAGCCCTGGACACTTCCAACTTGTATGAAAATAGGTCTCACTATATTGAAGAACTTAAGGTAAAGAGTTTTCAGCTTTATATGACTATTCCTTGAGGAAAGGACCTGCATAGCCAAATGTCAAAAGATTGGGGTTTTTTTTAATGATTCTATAGTCAAATGGAAATTATTTTCAAAACTGAAACTTTGCCTTCCGTAACATTTAAGATGAATAAGCCATAGTTTGTACTTTTGCTGTAATAGGTTCATATGGAACAGCAAATGCATTATTTAAAATAATAGAATATTTGTGGAATTGTAAATAAAAACAATTGACAATCAGGTATCAGATTTAGCATCCCTGTAAACAGCTATGTTTTAAGTCATATATAATATGACTTGTACTGTGCCTGTTTTACTCAAACCCCAGGTAAATAAATAAGTAGTGTTGACTGATCACCTCGATATTCTTGAAACATGTAGAAACGAAAACAGATAAAATCTACCATTAAAAAATAAGAAATAAATTGCTGTCTGTCTGTCTGTATATTGCCTTCTGATCTTTGCAGTCCATGGAATACCAATTACAGCAGTCCCAGAAACTATCAGAGATGTACAGAGAGCAGGTTATCCAGCTGGAAGATGAGTTGGGAAGAATAAGAGAAGAAGGTGATGTCACAAGAGAAATTTTCAAGGTAACATGAATTCTCTCTCATGGTAGATAACTCTTTGTGACATGATATTTTTGAATATCAGTTAATTCCCTTAAGTATATAGCTCAAATTTTCTTCATAGTAATTAAGTTTTTGGCTTTTTTCTGATGTTATGGAATTCTTATTAACTCCCTTAAATATGTTAATTGCAGTTGAGTGAAAAAAATTCATAGCTGTTGATTTAGATGAACAAATCCAGAAGAACTGCAATTACTTTCATGCAGAGAGAAAATGAAAGGCTGTATGTTATTAATAACAACTAATTGACAAACAGGGTTGACGTTAAATACACTTCTGTAGATAAAGTTAGCTTTACTGATGAATTTTTCCGGAATACTACAAGGGTGTGCTAGTAGTATTGCATATGTGTACATAAGCGGCATGTACTTGTATAAATATTTTGCGATCTTCCAAGGTGGTTTTGTATTTAGGTGTTAGGGTGTATTTAGATTCATTTACATTTGGTTTCGTTGGAGAACTGACCCATGATATTCACAAAAATAAAAGCCCGACAAAATTAAATGACATCAAACATAGAGACAAAGATCATCTGTGGTAACTATGCATCTTTAAAAGAAGTCATTTTGTTAGCTAATCAAGATATTTATTTGGAAACCTGTTATATAGTAAATGTTTTGGTACATTATACAGGACAGGGGTGATAAAATGGGCAAACGATTAAAACTTATGAATCAGCGCTACCAGGACTTGGAGAGACGGCGAAATCTGGAGGTGGAAGGGTTTAAAACTGATATTAAGAATCTCAGGACCAGACTCAAAGAAGTGGAGAGACAATTGTATAAGGTAAATTGATAAACAGTTTTATTTTACCTCCAACAAAATTCTAGCAATTATTTGTCAAACTTTACTTCCTCCTAATTTTATTGTTTCACTCCAAGTAATTGTGACCAAAATCAAATTGTACTGGCACATGTGCGAACTGATACCTTATGGTTGAGACTTTTCTACTTTCGTTTTTGCAATACTTTTGAATGCAGTCATTCTACTAAAGAGAAATTTTGTAACAGTAACTACTGGGGCATTATTATTAGAATTATTCAAATTGAGTGTAACACTTTCGAACCAGTCTAGATTTTCGAAAAGGCAAGGGAACTTTAAACATCTTGGCTGAAGTCTTCAACTTATTTTTTCAGACCACAAGCCTATTAAGACTAGACAGCTGGAAAATGTACTCCCTCAAATCCAGTTTCACTAGCCCAAAACTATTTGTGTAATAAGTAATATTTTATGTCTTCTAATGACAAAGAAACATTTACTATGATTGTATTAACAATTTATTTTCTGCTGTATGACATCAAAAGGTTTAAAAAAAACAGATGTCCTTACATCTCATTGTCATCTTCATTTTTGTTGAAATCATCATCTTTATCAAACTATTATATTTAATCTTAGCTAGTTTTAAAACTTTTATATCAAATCATTAGAAATTTAAGTTAATATGTGTGGTTCACATCATCATTTTCTGTGCAGAGTGGCAGTCAATGTATGTGATTGAGATAAACATTTATGTATTACTATATTCATTGAGTACTTCACGCAAAATGCAAAAACAAGTTAGGCAAGTAGTTGAGGAAATATGCATGCTACTATTTTGTGTATTTTCACACATTTGTATGTACAGTGCAAGTCATACTGTGAACAAGGTCACATTATGTAATTCACTATCCATTCTAACATTTTCCTTGGGTAAAAGTACAATCAGTACTTGAAATATTTTTTTTTCAAAACATAAATATGTTCGAAAAACACGGTAGATTTAACTATTTATTTCAACACTCAATGGCTATACCCATTTGTTAAGGTGTGTTTCAGTAGTATTCTAGTATTTCAGTTGTGTAAACCCATTCGGGTTACCTATTTGGAATTTTCACTATGCTGAGCAAGTTTTTACTAGCCCTTTGGTTCGGGCTAGTGGGTTATATTGAAGAATATTGAATACTGCAGATAACAAAAATCTTAGGAATTACAACAGATATCAGGACATCTGAATTTTATTGCCATGCTTCCTGTAGTCAGTGATTTTTTTTTGTTGCAGGTAACTATTGGGTTCTCAGAGGACATGGATGCCAAGAGGCCAGACGATATAGATATGCAAATCTTGAGAAATATACGATCCACATCTGGTCGTTCAAAGAAGATGACAGGGGAACTGAAAAATCTGAAAGCAAAAATTTACAACATTGAGAATGATCTGAAGCATTTATGAAGCACTGCCTACTTTCAATATACTAGATGATGTTTTTTTTCTTACGAAACATATCATTGCTTTTACCAGAAGTGGAAATAGTTTTGAGGACAGTCAAACTTGCTTGACTTGAAAAAGTAGTTCTTAAGAAATGGCCCTGTGTCACAACTACTTTCTGCAGGGAAGAATAATACAAACTGAGTGAAAGCAAACTATAGTGGAGTTTTGTTTTGCATTTTTATATCTGACTGTAAAAATATTCTGACAGTATCTGTCTTGATCTTTGTTTGTAGAACATGATACGTCATATCCGATAGTTCAGCCTCATTGCCACTGGCAGCCTTCCTTAGAAATTCACCACAACAATAATTTTATTATGCCTCTGTACATGATATAATTATGAATTCATAGCAGCAGTTCTGCAGTGCCTGGGTTGGGCCATTTTGTCTGTATTTAATTACCTTTCATGCAGACTTCAATAGAGAGCTATTAATACATGTATTTTTCACACTAATGGAAGGCCACAATCATGTTCATGATCGTAACCCCAAAGAAATAATGTGGACCAATTATAAAATGTAAATTATCTTCATTGATCTGGCAGACATTTTGTTGTGATGTTTTTTTGTTTGTTTTTTGATAAAAAGAAAAACTTTAAAGATGACATCAACCCTTTCATAATTATAGCATCTAAGACATGGCTTTCATATGCAACAGTGTTTCTTCTTAGAAGTTTAACTAGCTAAACATGTGAGCTTAAAGGTAATGTCACCTTATTTTGGCAAATAATCTTTTTAAGGATTTTTTTAGCTCAATTCAGACGAAACAACATGGAACATTTTGTTAGCTAGTTGTGTTTTAACAACCTTTTGGATTTCAAGCTATATCAAATTAGGCGGGAGTTTTCTGAAATTTCAGTTACAGTAGCAAAAATTATGGTCATTTAATAACAAGCAAAAAAGGAACTATGTTCAAGAGTCAGCTTCATTATGGCGGGCTATGAATTCTGACTCCTTCCCTCTTAAATCTTACCAGATCTTAGTTGTTAAATTTTAGGCCAGATTGAGTGATAATTGTATAGGGCTCATTATTTATAAAACTGAAAAGATTATTGTCTTCTGAGGAAGGCGATGATGCCAGTATTGATAAAAGCTTGCAATTCATTATTTTGGAAATAATCTTTTAAAAAATATAAACTTATCCATTTAAGGCGTGCTTATGCTCAAAATCACAATAATTTGCATATTTTTTTGCAAGTCACACATGATGTATTTCACAATATTTGGTCTCTAAATAATGCTCCCTACACTACTATAAATACAAGAAACACAATTACAAACCTAGTATTGAGTATCTACCAGCACATCATTGATAGACTTTCACATAGTAAACTACATGTATATGTGTTCAGTTTTATTCATGATTATGCACACAGGCACAACATAAGGAGATTTTAACACGTTTTTGAGCTATAGTATGGCTTTTACAGATATGAAAGGATAGACACATTCAGAAGAAATTCAGAAAATGTGGTCAGAAAAGCTTAACAAAATTTACTAATGTATTATAAATAGTCTTCTGTAGATTGTAAATGTTTGTATAATCTTTTAGCATTATGTTTGACCTCTTTATATCTACATGTATCTAGATTAGAACATGAAATGAATTATTTTGTACGAAATA
Source organism: Nuttallia obscurata (assembly GCA_032358795.1). NCBI lineage: Eukaryota > Metazoa > Mollusca > Bivalvia > Cardiida > Psammobiidae > Nuttallia > Nuttallia obscurata. The sequence continues at coordinate 26,288 of JAULCC010166564.1, forward strand.
AAGCTGGTATTCTCTGTTCAGAGAAAGTTTTGTTCAAGAACAAAACATAAAATTCCATGACATCACTTGTGGCAATAGTGATGATAGTCGTAGCGTCAGTTATTTGAGTTCCTTGAAGGTGGATCTGGATGTAACTGGCTAGTCCAGTCTATGAGGTCCTGCACCTTGAGGAAATCAGATGTTGAGATCCTCCAATGTTCTCTTGCACTTGTGTCTGACAACTTATTTCCAAGGTTGGAAAAGACTTTGTAGCAGCATGCTCCTCAGATGGAGTTTCTGAAACTCAGTCTCTACTATTGTTCTCAGAATTTAAACTTATAATAATAGATGCCATAGTTTTGAAAAACATATGCTCCAATGCCAGAATTTTCTTTTGCATATTTATTTATTTTAGATTAATATTATTAGCTTTTTTCAAATGACTGTTTATTGCATTTTAAAATACTGAGATGGGTTTATATATTTATTAATTTTTTGTTTTGAATTTTGCTGTCAGATGATTTGCAAATGTTGTTTGAGAAAAGTGTATAAGAAAAAAGGATTGGTAAAGAAAATATATTTTTCGACAAATGAAGTAAGGAAACATTGTTTGGCAAATGTTGTTTTTTCAAAAAACATTGTTTGGTGAATGTAGTTGTCAAAGAAACATTGTTTGGCAAATGAAGTTGGTAAAGAAACATTGTTTGGCAAATGTAGTCGGTAAGAAAACATTGTTTGGCATTTGTACCATAAAAAAACAACATTGTTTGGCAAAAGTAGCTGGTGAAGATGCTTTGTTTGGCAAATGTGTTTGGTTAAGAAAGATTGCTGGGCAAATGTATTTGTTAAAGAACTATTGTTTGACAAATGTTTATGTCAGTGAAAAACTGTTCGGTTCAGAAAGATTGCATGGCAAATGTAGTTGATAAAGAAATATTGTTTTACAAATGCAGTTGGTACAGAATCAATGTTTTTCAAATGTAGTTGAAAAAAACCCTGTACCAATTAGAGAAACATTGCTTTTGGCAAGTGTTAGTGGGAAAGAAAACAATGTTTGACAAATGAAGTTGATGATAAAATATTTGGTTTGTGAAGAAACAAATGTTATCACATATATCATATTTTTTTAATTCTGCCTGTTCATATTATTCGAAGGCCAGTCAATGGTTATGTACAGGTATCTGTTGTCTTGACAATAAAATGTCAAGCATAGAAAGTCTGTACACATGTTATTTCTCATTAAATGCATTCTGTTATGCAATTTTTGTGAACATATGTGTATCATTTTTATATTTAATAAAGCTCTTGAACTTTAAACTGATATAATAGTAGAAATAAGTATAATGCTTTAGATGCTAGCTTTAGATTGCACTGTTACAGATGAGTCAAAACATGATAATGATGATATGCGAAAAATCTTGAGATTTTTTTTTTTAAATCTAGATTCTTATGGTAGCTTTTACTTATAAAAAAATGATTTCCCCTATAGCCGCAATTTTTTCTGCTTCAAATATCAACATGAATCATTTGTGACACAAAAACATTTATTCATATCAATACTCACATAACTTTTGCTCTCCTGTCATCATTTGGACATTACATGCATATGAAGTTGGTGTTGCAACTTTACTAGCAAAAACTTGACCGCCTACAGCGACTTTTCAAGATTTTACCAAATATTCTTAACATATATATATAAAGAGGATCTGACATCAGTATTCATGAAATATTGATGATATAAAACAGTTGCCAGAAACTGTATAAAATCAAGTTTTGCTGAGTTTAGTTCAGTTTCTGAGGAGCTTTTATATTTTCAGTATACCATGACCACGAATGTAAGATTCTATTTATCACATTACTCTAGAAACAAGTGTTTAAGCAGAAATACCATTATCTGAACCCTTAGCACCGTAAGTTAGTGCTTTGATATAAACAGGGTGTAATTTGTCAATGAACAAGAACAAGAAGTTCATTACAATTTTATTTGAAACAAGCTTATTCTAAGAAATAAGTGACTGTCTTGGTCAAAATTTAACTGATTTAATTACCTTCACAATGATCAGAGTTAGATAAATGAGGAATTTACTTCAAATTAGATTAACTCTGGGAATGAGCCAAGTCTTATGACGTCACTGTCTATCAATGTACGTCACTCACGATATATAACGAGTGATTTAACGAAAAATATGGATGGCTTATTATATCAGTCACAGACCGGAAGTAGTGTGATAAAATATACATAAGCTCATCTGTGAGTGTACAACTTGAGAGTTATTCAAACAACTTTGACATTGGCATCTCACTGCATACAAGCATTTGATTAAGGTCTCCATATGTATCCTTATTGAAAGGTATTGTTTTATCTGTGATATGAGATAGAGATGAGAGATGAAATAAAAATCTTTTATAGAGTCATAGTTTCTGTCTGTATTTTCCCTATAATTCCACAAAGCATTTTTAAAATACTTTATATCATACTAATACATTTAAGGTAACATGGTGATTTTCACAGCTGTTCAACGTGGAGGAGGACCCCTATTGTCCCTTGGTAAAACTGCTGACCTTCAGTGTCATGTACCATACTGTGCCACTTTTTCGTTGTGTACCATGGGCCATTTCGTAATCATGAATAATTGATGAGGCCGTTTTGTTTGGTTTGCGCAGTGGAACCTATAGCGCGAAGCTCTAAATAATGAAATTGCTTTTCATAACTTAGATTTTGGGTACCTTTCAGAATTCCGACAATCTATATTTAGTAACAAAATCGTAATACAACATCATTGTTAACTTTTTTATTCGTAACATGTATGTTGTCGATTGCCAATACTAATTTAGTTAAGTAAAGTTGTAAGAAGAGTTTTCTCCCCTACACCATTAGTATCTAGAAAAAAACAGATATTTTCGGTCAGTTGTCCCACGGTACGTATGATTTGTATCAGAAGAAAGTACCGGAAATGCCAACGATGACTGACCTTCTGCATACTATTGACTTCCTCAAATAACCGATTGTGCACGCTGGAGGGAACTTGAGCCCACATGGCTGGATGGTCATGTGACCTTAGTCAAGCAAACCAATCTCTCTGTGTCTGTTCTCACACACTCTTTATCTACAATAGCAATAAACACCAACTGAATGTAATTTTAAGACTGTTGCTTGATTTAGATAAGCCATGTTAAATGCATTTTGTTGAAATACTGTTGCATCGTGATTAAAGATTTGTTTTATCTAGTCCAGCTGTGAATTTGGCAGTTTGCACAATGTACAAAATGATCACCTTTCCTGGAAATAATCTTATGATCATTTTATCGAATTTCTCAACCTCAAGCCGTAAAGTTTCTATTTTAAGAACGTATGAAAATAATTTTTTTTGAATAAGCTCGTGCGATTTTGATATAATAACGCCGAATTGGAAACAACGTCCAGTTCCTTTTTATATTCACTTCTTTGCAGTGAATACATATTCAATATACTTTATACCGTATTTCGGAAATAAAACGGGGCCTTTAGATGCCCCTCTCTTTACCGCCTCTACAACACTCAACTATGCAACACGAAATAGTGCTGTAGTGCAATTTACAGTTGCACGCAGAATGTCAATAGAGGACGTTGCAGAAGGTAATCGTGTGTTGAAAAGTATAAGCATTTATTAAGTAGGCCTAATAGCTGTATTTGCAACGGCAAACATCTCAAGTTTGTTCTTTAATGCGTTAAATGTGGAGTTTCTTAATTTCCTATACTATGTTGTAATATCAGAAAACGGGAACCAGTCTACTATTGCGTATGAATACAGATAGCGGAATCACTATGACGTATAAACTACTTTATCAAGACCAAACGTTAAACGGCTCACAAGTACAAGGTTGGTCTACGGCATCAAAGGGACTGAATTACTTAAAGTCTGAAGTTTCAAAGGTGGAATCCATATACGTTCTTCATTTTAATAAACAGCAATACCTATCTATATAAGATTCATTACACTTCATATCTTTACGGTTAAGTGTATCTTGCTTACCTGGGACAGAGCCCCATGGTGGGATATCGTGGTCGGTTTTTGTCAATCGTCCATCCTTCAACATTTGCTTCAAAAATTCTCATCATAAACAGATTGGCAAATTTTGATAGACTTACAAATTTTACAAAAATGCTCCGTGGATGGTCTTCTTTCAAATTTGTTGGAAGAATTGAATTCCAAGAAGAAATCTTGCTGTCATGGCAACAGAAAGGAAAAACTTTAAAGATCCTCCAAAACTAGTAGCCAGCTTTGAAAATAATTTCGCAAAGTGTTCCTTGGTTGACCCTCTACAATGATTGTTCAAATTATTTTAAACAAACATGGTGAGAAACATTTTTTCAACAGGCTAAGGGTTAAAGCTGACACTTGGCTTATTCCATACGCCAGACACTAGGGTTTCTAGTGTTATTTCGCTAACCCATGTAAAGTGTCTTACATCTCGCAGCATATTTAGTCTCCATTAGTAGAACATATTACGGTACAAATAAAATAGTAGTGATAACTGCCTTCATATTCACGGTGTCCTTTGGACATGATGCAGACTCTGGTAAGTGTTGATCAAATAAGTGTTTATTTAATTGTTAGATTTATTGCGTAATTGACAGGGAAGTTAATTTTTGCCATTATAGACCATTATAGCAAAGAACCTTTGTTACATTTTTCAATTTTGAAAGGACATTTCTAGATTTGCCTAAGGAGGCTAAAGATTTAACTTCATTTTAGAGCAAATTTCACGCGAGGAACGTGCTAGGTAGAAAATTGTTGTAAAAGGAATTCTATTGTCATAACGAGGAATGTAAAGAGTTAGGCCTGTAGATCTACGAATATAGAACTTTTCTTATGAAAAGCAAAGGTGAATAAGATCACACAGGTATTGTGGACATATTTGAATTAAAATCTTAGAAATAAACGTAAGTTGACAATTTTCTCTTCGGTTAGCTGATTTCCTGAATCAAGAAGAAATACGCCGTTGGCCTGTTATATGCGTGCCGCCTCGACTTGTAAACTGTGAACACTTGTCCAAACCAAGTCAGCATATTCTTAGGTCTGATTAACCCCTTCACTGCCTTACCCCGAGCTTTAAGTCATATGCAAACAGTTTGGATCCGGATGAGACGCCGAGTTACCCGATGTCTCATCCGGAACTAAGCTGTTTGACACTCAGTCAATTATATTGCCAAAAATTAAGTGAATCTGTGAGGTTAAAAAATGAAGCAGACGAAATATTGCGCATGCGCGGTATTGCTTCCGACAGTTCAGGGGTTGAGTGTTATAACATTCGAAGGATATTACCCCTGCTACAGGATCTACAATATATCTTTTCAATGTTCGATAACCATGCAGCGTTTGTCTGAAATATTAAACCTAAGTGGTTACGAGACTTACATTATAACAGTACAAGAAAGAATCAGCTAGAAAAATGAATTTTTTAACAGAACAAGGATATGGTGTCCGCTTTAAGCTCAGAGGGTTGCGCGATCGATACCCGAAAAGTGGGCATTCGCCCGACCTACATATGCCAGAAAGTTGTACACAGGAAACGGACTTTAAAGAGTTTGTACAAGCAACAGTCTTTCAACATAATGGATCTTAAAAAAATAAGTTTAAACTAAGTCTCCGTCAGAGTCATGAGATTAGCAAACCAAGTTTTCCTGCGAAAGTAGTCGGACAATTCAGGTTAAACAGTTTTGGGATATCCAACAGACAACATCGCTTCAAATTTTATTAAAAGCCAAACAATCAATATTTGTTTCGTGGTTTAACTCAGAGAGTCATGTCATCTTGACTGAGAATTCAGTAACATTCGACTAAGAGAGCCATGTCATCTTGACTGACAATTCTGATACATTCTACGAAGAAAGCCCTGCCATGATGACTGACAATGCTGATTCTACCAAGAAAACCAAGTCATCATCACTGACAATTCTGAAACATTCTACTATAACAGCCATGGCATCATGACTGACGATTCTGATACATTCTAATATAAAAAATATGGCATCATGACTTACAATTCTGATGCATTCTACTATAACAGCCATGGCCTCCTGGCTGACAATTCTGATACATTCTAATATAAAAAATATGGCATCATGACTGACAATTCTGATACATTCTACTATAAGAGCCATGGCATCATGACTGACAATTCTGATACATTCTGATATAAAAGCCATGACATCATGACTGACAATTCTGATACATTCTGATATAAAAATATGGCATCATGACTGACAATTCTGATACACTCTACTATAAAAGTCATGGCATCATCACTGACAGTTCTGGCACATTCTGCTCAAAGAGTTGTGTCAGACTGTCTGACAAATTTCTGACACATTCTAAAATGAAAGCCGTGTTAACATGACTGTCAGTGTTGACATGTTCCACTAAGAGAGAATTGCCAACATGTGACTCGATTCTGGCATATTCTACTAAGAAAGCCATGCCTTCGTGATTGACAATTCTGCCACATTCTTCTATGAGAGCCATGTTAACATGAATGACAATTCTGACACATTCTTCTTTGAGAGTCATGTCAACATGACTAGCCACATTCTACTAAAAAAGCTATGCCTTCATGACTGTCTCTTCTTACACATTCTACTAAACGAGCCATGTCAACAGGACTAACAATTCTGACACATTCTTCTATGAGAGCCATGTCAACTCGAATGACATTACTGACACATTTTAATAAAAGAGCCATGTCAGCATGACTGACAATACTGACACATTGAACTAAAAGAGTCATGTCAACATGGCAGATAAAATTCTGACACATTCTACTATGAGAACCATATCAGCATGACTGACAAAATTCTGACACATTCTTCTATGAGAGTCATGTCTATTTAGAAATAAGTGTCTTAACAGTGTGCTCATCAATGACACTCCATGTTCATGTTTTTGTCATCCTTGTTGACCTGATTTGACATATTACATAATTTATCTCCCTTTCTTTAACTTCCTTTTCATAGAACATGCATTTTAGTTGTATTCTTCTGTACATGAATTATCATAGTGGAGTAAACACTATAGCTTTATGACAAATGTAAACAAAACGACAATAACAAGAAGCACCAGACCATGAAGGTTTTGTTTCAATTTTAGTACATGCGAAAAACGTATTAATTAGCTGAACATTCTCTCGGTGAAAAACGTATCGGCAGGTGTAACTGATATGAAATGAAAGCGGTAGGTGAAGATTCATCTTTTTGGCGGTTTTTGTTGGTTACTTTATTTCCAAAACAACAAGCCACGGTTAATTGATATAACAAGAGTGAGACGTAGGCAGCCGAAAAAACAATCAAAGACGCACCTTTTTAAGTATGTTGTAAAGTTAGAGCGCATTGGAATTGATTTTTTTTATCTGCTACCCAGACCGACCGGTTAGCTCAAGTGGTAGAGCGTTCGCTTTCGGTGCGGTTCGATCCCCGGCGGGGTCATACCAAATACTTTAAAAATTGTAGTAACAGCTTCCCTCCTTGACGCTCAGGATTTAGGGTTAGCATTACAACTGGTTTGTCGGTGTCAGGATAAAGTGACCGGTCG
>JAULCC010166565.1:0-21394 GCA_032358795.1 Nuttallia obscurata
GGTCAAACAACTTTTTACCTATTTATATAAGCCTTCATGACCCAAAGAGGGATTTCATATTTTTTGCTCAGATGCGCAAGGTATATCTTTAAATCAAGAAATGGAAGAAAGTGTCCCTTATAGCTGCCATCAAGAATGGACAAATAGTGTCCTTAAAAGCTTAAATAGAAAAATGGAAGAAAAAGTCCCCAACAGCTGCAATTAAAAATGGGCAAAATTTCTCTTTAAGGTTAAAATCAGGAATGGGCAAATAGTGTTCCTTTAAAGCTAAAACTAAGAATGGGCAAACACAAACGGGTAAAAAACATTTCCTTATAACTTGAGCATAAATCGGTAACTGCTGTAACATTTTACTTTAACACATAATATCTTAATACTGTTCATTGTAAATTTTACATAAAGAAGTGAAATATTTTCCATTGTAATTTAATGATGAAATGGTTAAATATTGTCAATTTTACTCAAAAGGCCTAAATAAAGCTTAAAATAACAATAATGTTTCTTTTTTGGCAGGTGGAACGAGTTAACTATCGCAGTATTGTGTCTCTAAAGATGCTTCCTTCTTTACTATAAATAAAAAACACAAAAATAAACTTAAAATCGAATATTTATTAGCACATCATTGTTGACGTTTTGAACGCTGTTGAAAAAACGGAAATATTTTGGACCCGTTCACACATTATATGCACACACGGATGACCTCATACGCTTTGATGTACACATTCAATAGTACATCTTAATTAAATCACATATCCAGAGACACATTCGTGTTATTTTGCTACATAGTGAGTTGTTCAAAATACCAACAAAAATACGGAATATAAACAATATCTCAAACTACTATGATATTTAAATCAGAAATAAACGAATAAATCTAACGATTACAAACAGTGGATGCAATTTCACATGGAAAACTACACGTGTTCAGTGAATGTTTTTATTCATGATTATGTACACAGGCACAAACTTATGCAATTTTCACACATTTTGAGCTTTCTTATGGCTTAAACTAGGAAACATGGTAAATACTGTCTCTTGTATTTTTACCACATAGTGGGCCAGAACTGTTTCTTGTAACTTAACAATATAGTTTATATCAACAACACCTAAAATGAAATAGGTAAAATCTTTCTCTGATAACTGAAATATAAAAGATAAATACTTCTTCAAGCTACTTTAACACACACTGAGTAAGTACTTTCCGTGTAATGTAAACATAAACTGGGTAAATACTGTCCATTATCAAATACTCATAGAGTGGGAACAAAAATGTTTCTTGATACTTAAACCTAGAGTGGGTAAATTCTGCCCCTTAAATCCTGAGCATTCACTGCGTAAACACTGTTCTTAACAACAATCATATTCACTGCGTTAAAAACATGTTCCTAACAACATAACTATTCACCTGGTAAATGGGGCCTTCGTGGCCGAGTGGTTATAGTCGTTGACTTTCAATCTCTCAGCCCCTCGCCGCTATGGGTTCGAATCTCGGTCTGGGCACTTCGGGTTTTTCAAGGGAGGAAGCCTTCCAGCTGGCTTGCGGTAGGTCGGTGGTTCTACCCGTGTGCACGCTGTGCCTGCAATAGTGTACAGGGGTCCCCCGGGGTCTTCCTCTACCTGTAATAACTTAGACGTGGCGGTATTATGAAAAACTATTAAAGCGACGTTTAATCCCTAATTAACAGTAACAAACTGTCCGTTACAACATAAATATTCACTGGATAAATACAGTCCGTTAGAAAATAAATAGTCACTGGGTAAATACATGTACTGTCCGTTACAACATAAATATTCACTGGGTAAATACTGTCCGTTACAACATAAATATTCACTGGGTAAATACTGCCCCTTGAAATATAAATATTCACTGGGTAAATACTGTCCGTTACAACATAAATTTCACTGGGTAAATACTGGCCGTTACAGCATAAATATTCACTGGGTAAATACTGTCCGTTACAATATAAATATTCACTGGGTAAATACCATCCGTTTCAACATAAATATTCACTGGGTAAATACTGTCCGTTACAACATAAATAATCACTGGGTAAATACTTCCCCTTTAAATATAAATATTCACTGGGTAAATACTGCCCGTTACAGTATAAATATTAACTGGGTATATACTGCCCCTTAAAATATAAATATTCACTGGGTAAATACTGTCCATTACAACATAAATATTCACTGGGTAAATACTGCCCCTTACAACATAAATAATCACTGGGTAAATACTGCCCCTTACAACTTAAACATTCACTGGACAAATAATGTCCTTCCTAACTTTAACACACGCAGGATAAATAACGTCCCTTCTGTATTTAACATACACTGGGTCAGTACTGTCCCTTTGGAAATGCATTCGCGGTTTACATCAGAATAAAACAGGTGAAGACTGTCACGCCTAATTTTAAAATCTTAACACAAAATGGATCAGTGCTGTTAATGATCAATGATAATATATAATGGGTAAATGCTGTCATTTGCTAATTCAATACAAAATGGAAAATACTGCAACATGCACTTTTCACTTAGTATGGGTTAATACCGTTTCTTGTAATGTCAAGAAAACACGGGTTATATAATTCGCTCATGACATTAGCATAAATGGATAAACCGTTGCCTTGTAGCTTTAACATAAATGGATGAATAGCTTGAAATATATGTTTAAGAGTGTTATTCATTTACATTCGAAGAAGGTTAACACCAAAACTTTCATGTAGATTTGAACTAAAAAGACTGATATCTGTCATGAATACTTTTTTGTGTTTTATTTTCTATCATATGTAAACTGAAATTATCTCTCCATAACAACCGGATGGAATTGTGCAGACTAAATGTCTCCGAAATTCCGTCTGTCTTCAAATTCAAATTGTGATATATCTATAAATAGAGTTTATTATCTGAACTATATTTTCCATATTAATATATATTGAAATCCTATACTTCGTTAGCTGGTAAGAATCATTTCAGATTTCCATAGAAACCATACTGTTGAGATTGATTCCCGTTGTGTCACATGTTATTAGATGTTGTTGTTTTGTTACAATAAGTCATTTCTAATCAAATCTGCCTTGAAATAACAACGAGCATAAAATTGTTTGTTAGTTTGGAATTTAACATCGCTTTATAAAACATCTCAATCAAATCGCGACGTCCAGTTCATTACAGGAGGAGGAAGACCCCGAGGGTTCTCTGTACACTATTTCAGGCACAGATTGCACCCGACCTACCGCAAGCCAGCTGAAAGGCTTCTTCACTTGAAAAATCCGAAGTGCCCAGACCGGGATTCGAACCCATCGCGGTGAGGGGCTGAGATATTGCAAGTCAACGACTATAACCATTTGGCCAAAGAGGCCCCCATGTACATTAAGGCAAAAAATGTATTGACGAAAGGTCGTCAGGGACTTATATAGGAACAATTTTATATTGAAATGAACACATTCAGTTGTTTTTATTGTATTGCTTGTTTACATTTTTATCTAGCTAATGGTTGTATATATTGAGGCAGCTCACTGACTTGACACTTTCAAGAGAGTTCAAACCCTGACTTAGATTCATGGATACCGTAGTTAACACTAAACTTACATATGTTTCTTTTTAATTGCCTGAAATGATATTAAGAATATTTTTGCACTGCATTACAGAATACAATGATAAACCCAAGCAAGCTTCATAAGCATAACATCTGTCACAGGTCTATGTATGAGTGGTTGGCACCTCATTTATTTGTCATGACAAATTTTAGTGAGCTGGATGTTCGAAATGCGTCACAGTGCCAATTGCATTCTACAAACGACTCTGATTAAAGGATAGGGGTCATCTCTGAAACATTGGTTGACGCTAAGATGTTAGTTAATAAACGACTGTAATTGATAGTATGTATGCGCCTGTCTTAACTTCACTTATTCACAATCTTCACAATCTTGCTTGCCCGTCCAATTTAGAAAAAACTTAACAGGTGTATCAGCGGTTTGCCTATGAGCGCGCATTGTTGATGCAAGATTTGTTTTGTTGTGTCACGGAAAAATCAATCGGGCTTCTAGCAGGAATTAGGTCTTGGTAAGGCATGTCATTATAAATGGTTTGTGATAGCGATTAGTGTTTACTAGCTGTCTTATGGAGCAACAGGAATGTCCGATGATAAATTAATTTGGATTACTTCGAAAAACACAACTACTTATTGGATTTATAAAGTGTTGAACGTTTCAGTGGCTTAGCGGAAAATCCTCAGTGGCTAAGTGGTTGTTTTGTCTTAATTGATTCCAGTGCATATATAACTGTCGGAGTGCTTTAATTTGGTTACTGGTATTATAACGAGTGTGTGGTAGGAGGGTTTGTAAACCACGCGAGACACTGGATTATAATAATCTTAGGTAGATCTTGAAGCATGTTGGTAGACTATGGCAAAAAAATAGTATCTTATGATAAATAGATAGGTGCATCTTGCGTAGATATTTAAATTTTATATCATAATAATATTTAAGGCTTAGTGGATACTTTTATATGTTTTCATTCTGGAGTTTGTGCATCAGATTAGTTACCCTAGTACTTACCGGTAAGGCTGCGAGACAGGTTAAGTCTGCGAGACAGTTTATATACCATATTTTAAATGGTACATGTAAATAGGCCTACTTATGTAAAGTTAAAGGCTATTTGACAAATAGATCTATACATGATACAATGTATATTAATGATCGCTTTATATTAATAATTTAATTGTATGCGTTTTCCAATGACGACAGCAAATAGTTAAAGAAACTAACTACAATTACTGGCTTAGACTTATTACGTTGACAATGTTTTAAATATTGAAAGAACTATACGGGATAATTTTTTGAAAGCAACCAATGTAATGCAGAAATATATAACATATTTCCGGTCTTAAATTTAAGGATTTGAAATTAAAAACAAAAACAAATCGATATATTCAAAGTTCTGTATGTTTTTGTTAGATAAAATATATGTCTAGAAGGTTTGACACATTCACAGGTACCCATTAATAACATGGTGATACACATGTGATACCCAGAAAAATCCGATGTTCTGGGCTGGATTTGAACCAAGGATATTTCGATCCTATCACTAGACAACCGCCCCTGTAATGTAATGTTCATACACACTCTATCAAATGAGACTTAGAGCGAAAGTTAGTAAGCTTAAGATTATCTTCTCCTTCAGTTAAAAGCTTTATATCAGTATTTTACGTTTTTTTGTACAAGCACTATCCACTAAAGAATATAACATAAAATTCCAGGCGTTGTGCCCTACTGTACCACGTGTTACAGTCGGTAGACACAACTTAACGTACACTGCATGGACATACTACTACGCTCGTATATTGATTTAACAGAGAAAAGACGTGTCGAAAGAATCGACAAGAAATTATTGCAATTTCTTCTTAACGAGTGTGCATATCGCATAATATATCACATATTAAATTATACTTTAAAGAGAATATATCTTTTATAGTGTTATGTATGTATACAGTGTGCAGGAAGTGTGTTGTCGCTGGAAAAGTGTTACGTTTGCAAAATTATATGGTTACTACAACCATCGTTTAAAGCTTTCGATATAATTGTAGTTAAAAGTATCTTCCCTCTTAAGAGTTAATTCAAGAATATATGGATAATAACGTATCTTATATAATTTACATTTTTAAAATACATTGACATACTGACGTGGGTTTGTTTGTTTTAAATAACTTGACATTTAGATTCCTGCCCTTTTATAAATCATTTAAGTATATATACACAACAGTAAATAAATGTCCTCTGAAATACAGGACAATTGTGTATATTCACACCGTGGACAAAGGAAGAAATAATGTTAATTTTTTCAAACAAGTCATTCCTAGTAGAGATATAATAGTCTGCATAAATCAAATCACTATTACATAAGAACCTAACGAAACATAAAATACTGGTGTTAGCTTTCGACTATTTGTCCTTTAGTTTTTTCCTGCTCCAATTAACTGGGAGTAAACTACTTTTTGAAAGATTGGGATTCGAGCTATTTGGTTAGTAGTTTTGGCAAAGTGCATTAAATTTTGTTAAAACTATTGATAAACTGTCTTATTATATATGCAGTCTGAAATTGATAAGTTTTTGTGAAACCAGTTGACCAATGTACACAAATGAGCATTGAGTATTCGCTGAATGCGAACGTAATTCAATAATCTGGTGCAATTGATCAAATTTAAACTGAATCATTCGGCTTCGATCGTGTGACGCACGGAGGAAAATTAATTCAAACTTGGCCACCGATCTTGCAGTCGCTGGCTTGACAAATGTCTAAAAGATAAAATAAAACCGTTAACAATATTCTTGCCTTTAGTCTGAGTGATAGCTAATAATTGTTTTAATTTCATAGGAAATTACCGTAACCAAAAGATCAAATCGATGTTCTTGTCCTTTATATTCTTCTTGCATCATACTTGGAAAGCATACGTCAGCCAACTTTTAACTTGCAACCAAAGAAAGTATGAAAGGAAATATATTGCGATGCCTGACATCACGGAATAATTGGATTATATATTGGCTTAGCGTACGTCGTCTCGTTTGTCAAACGGAGTGTACGAAGGGAGATAAATGTGTCTTAAGTTGGCAGTCGTGCTTAATGATCATTTAGGGGGTGGTTGAACGTGTGCCAGGCATCACTGGGCGTGGTCAGACTGACAATCTTTGTGAGATAACGATGAAACACCCAGATAAAGCCCATGCAATGCTTTTAGAGAATTTAAGGATTATATCAGAGCATCGTCGAAGATCGCTGGCTGTAGAGCAACACAGGTGAGACAATTTTGTTCTCCGTAGTCTTTTGTCGAAATTGTACATACTCGTATGAGATATAACATTTCCGTTTAGTTATTTCTAGGTTGATAAGAAGGTAATACGATAGGCCTTACGGATAATGATATATTTTTTACAGCAGAAAGACATACAAAAACGGCTCATATGAAAACTGTTTTATTTTAAACAGTCATATGTGAAAAGATAACCTTTGTTAGCTTCAAGTACTTTTTTTTTTAAATATTTACAGAGCTCGTCCAGGTATTAACAGTTGTTAAATGTTTAGGCCATTACTTCAGTAAGAAAGATGTGTTGCATTTCGGGTACACTTAAATTGAAGGTTAATTTTTAAATCAGATTAACGCCTCGTTTTCTAGTTTAGTTGCGGGGATATATAGCATATAGCACGCTATATTAAACTGTTTTAGAAATAAATAAAAAGTTAGTTTATAGTAAAAAATTAATTCAATTAGACTTGCTAAATCAACGAAAAATTTAATTGGTTGATATTGCTTGGCTCCCATTTCACAATGATTCAGCTCAGTAAATGAATTAACATGATTAATGACATCTTTTTAGTAGCAAATTTCATTTGTGGCTCATTTTTTGCTATTTCGAAATAGCGAAATTGCGTGTGAGGAAACAATAAACTGTCTCTAGCGAGACGTAGTTTGTGTGTGCTGAAGCCACTGTCCTTTAGTAAGTTTATAACGAACAGCATCAGTGATTTGTTATCTCTTTTTTGTGTCATTTTGCTCTTGTCAGTGAATTCCTTGTTTTGCTAAAGTTTCATATTTCTTGTCATAAAAATGATATCGGTAATACGTCCAGTGCAAGACTGTCTGATACATAAGACCAGCACATAGGCCTGATTGGTTTTTCTTGCTTTTGCTGAGAGAGAGGGACACTGATATTAAATCGAATTGAATAACAAAAAAAGTTATTAAGGGTTTTTTACAGTTGACAGGTATATTATTGTCTCCCGATGACTATTTCTGGTCAGTTATTGTACCAGGTTACAATGCATCACATATGCAAAACGGGGGCGTCCGTTGCCGAGTGGTTATAGTCGTTGACGTGCAATCTCTCAGCCCCTAACCGCTGTGGGTTCGAATCCCGGTCTGGGCACTTTGGATTTTTCAAGTGGGGAAGCCTACCAGCTGGCTTGCGGTAGGTCGGTGGTTCTACCCGGGTGCACTCGGTACCTGAAATAGTGTACAGAGGTCCCCCGGGGTCTTCATCCACCTGTAATGAGCTGTACGTCGTGATATGACTAAAACACTGTTAAAGCGACGTTAAATTCCAAAAGAAACATATGCACAACATTTTCAGAAATCTAAATTTCACCCATAATGACTCTTGCAATGAATTAATTCTAGGGTGTATTTGTAGAACTGAATTTATATATAGCCACTCGGTACTGGTATATATCACAAAGTAACGGAATCGAGGCGCCATGACAAATACAAGAGATTTGTTCCACTCAAACTATGTTCGTTATCTTCTCGTTTCTCTACATTTATCTCGATGTAAATGAGATGTGGATCCAACAATGTTTTTCCTGAATGGCGTAATATAACCTATACAGTGTTGCAGTGCCGTAAAACCCAACTCAATCAATCAACTCTATATTTATGATGTTTTCATTAATTGGAGTATCGGCTTATATTCTACTAAATGAACCACATTTTGCAAAAATGTTGATTGTCGGATTTAGTTCCTGAAAGTTTACATAACACCATTGCCATGAAAGGACAAATGAATAGCCTTTTCGGTTAATTTAACCCATTTAAGCACACGAAAACCATCATGTGATATCTATTTTGATAAAAAAAATCACAGATAATCCCATTTCAGAAGAAGAGTAATGGTGTGTGTCTTATATTTCCATTTTTGTGTTAAAGAAGCTGTTCAAAACACTATTTAAAAGGAACACAAAAATGTGTTGACATATCGTCAAAATGTTTCCATTCTAACCCAACTTCACTTAATTGGAAATCGGCATGATAGAGGTAAATTTTGTACAGAAAACACTTGTAGTCGACGTTTGTATAGGTAAAAATTTCATGATAAATCTGTAAAATACAGAAACAAATGTGGTTCAACTATAGTTAACCTCTGAAAATTAAGTTTGCGGTGTAAACAAAATCAATACGGGTTATGATATTTGTATATACTGTATAATTATTTTATGTGTATCTTGAAACCCTCGTATCATACAGACTGGTCGTAAAGATGATTTTAAAAATGATGTTGTGACGAAGAGCTGTCACAAAACTGTATACAGTATAGCGACTGGGTTATGTTTTTCTTGCATAGTTGCAACATCATTGTATCAGGTTTATCTTCATTAGTATTTGTCTCTACTTCTAAATGAAGCCAAACCATGAACGTGCTTTAGAAAACAAAAAAACAAAGAATATCTGAAGAGAAGCAATTCTGATTAACCATATTGTAAGCATTTGATTTGTGGGCTTTGAATAATATTACCAGTTTTGAACTTAAAGCAACGTTACTCACCTTAAAATGATAAATTTTGAACAAACACACACATGTGTCTTCTGATTATCTACGCAGGAATACAGAATAACCTCAAATTATTAACTTCTAAGTAATCAAACTAATCGCCTTAAGTACGTTTGCGACTGTGTCTGCGTCAGTGCGATGATATCAAGCAATCGTGCCCTCTGAAACGACCGAATTTCCTGTTAATGTTTCAGCAAAACAAACATTTTACCTCGACCTTGGTCCAGCAAATAGCATGCTTTGTTTTGAGAATGTGAGAACATATTGGTTATTTGCTATAAATATGATAAACAAACGTTTATTGCGGTAAACAGCGTTAGATACGAAGTCACTTTACAATACATACCAGACGTGCATTGGAATGATACCTGGTCGGTCTGCTATCTCTATAATGTTTTTGCTACTTGGGTTTTCATGAAATCTCGTAAACATGAAATAGTCCTTGATCAGCTGAAGTTTATCATTTAATTGTATTAATTCAATCAACAGAATGTGTGTGTACTTGGAACGATCGATATAGCTGTCTGCTCTGCAATCGTAGTTGAAGCAAACATATAGTTCAGAAAGCTACTTTGTTTCGCCCAACTTTATAACTTTTTATGATAAAACTATCTCCCACGCAGTCTGTGCCTTAAATTTCGAAATGTTAACATGCATAGTTGAATAGATCTACTTTGTAATTGTTTATAAATTAGGAAAACAATTATCAAACAATAAAGATTATCTATGTTTTTTTTGCAATAATTCAAAAATACTTAGACTGATAAAAGCAATATCTACGCCAGCTCTTGTCTTCAAACAAACAATACCGTGTAATTTAATTAGAATTTTTATAAAACGTTCATACCATTGCATTTTGTTTACATTCTTTTTAAAATAAAAAGTAATTTCCGCTAAAATAGTAATACATGTACAACGTGTTGATGTCAATTAATTGTATTAGTGTTACGATGTATGTGTTAAAAGGGTATTTGAAGCAAACTAACTCAAAAAACAGACCGCCTGGTGAGCTTAAGTGGTAAGAGCGTTCGCTTCCGGTGCGGATGGCCGCGGGTTCAATCCCCGGGCCAGGTCAAACCAAATACTTTAAATTGGTAGTAATGACTTTCTTTCTGTGGCGCTTATTATAAAGGGTTAGCATTACGACTGTTTTGTCGATCTTAGGTTAAAGCAATCGGCCGGGATTCAGCCCCACGTGTAGCAGTGCTATACAATGAGCACGTTAAAGAACCATAGTTCTCTACAGAAGAGTTCTGTGTATCCGCTTCCCTCTCTTTTGGATGTCTATTAGCCATGGCTTGCAGATAGTGACGTAATGGAAACAGTTGTTTAAGCAATAGTTTTAAACAGAAAAGTGTGCACGTTTGGCGGTTATTTTAAGGTTTCAAAAGACAGTCTGTGTATCATCCGACCTGTACATGTACCCTCTTATTTCTTAATATATACATATGCAACAGTTTAATCTTAGAACAGTTATTTTTCTTAAAAGCTTCTTGAACTGATAAGGATATGAAATTTTTACTGTAAATATTTTACCCTCATTTCTTACCGTTGCCTGGACGTTTAAATGATAAATGTTTAATGGAGGTTTTCTACTTCTACAAAGCAATATACTGAATAGTTGTAACGTTAAATACAATGCGTTTTATTCGTTATGGTTTAGATTATTTTATTATTTTAAGAACTTTGATCTTAAACATCCAAAACAATATTTTTTCGTGACTTGGTAGTTAGAGATATTGACTTGCAATAGCTTGGTCCTACATCACTGCAAGAGTAGTGTTATCGAGTCTAGTTCAGGTCACAATTTCTTACATGTGGAGAAGATGTTAATGTAGCTTACAGGAGGTTGGTGGGGTGCCTGGAGATGATCCTCATTTTTTCAAAGATTGAAACATCCAACAAAAAACAACTGTGTTTTTTAGACTTGAAACCCATTGAAAAGCACAACACTTGTTGAAACCGTGACGTGAAAATAGTATTTGGCGTTTAACAACTATGGAATATATTCAATGGCTTTTTACTTTGTATAAAAACCAAACAATGTTGACTTTAAATAAATGTCCCACTCCCTCAATCTTTGTGTCAGTTTGTGTGTATCTTTTTTCCTCTGTTTCTTGTCTTCATGGTTATTTGCAGCTGAAAACAAATCCAATATCAGAAATAATTCATTTTGCTATTATATCATTGAAGAATATGATATTTAAAGGTGTTTAGAAATTCAAGAACACAATAAATTAATTCTACAAAAGACAGTTTGGAGACAAACACTATGTGGTAAAATTGTTTAATATCCCAATAAAGAATGATTATCAAGTAAAACCTGTGTGAAAGCCTCTTAGAAAGATCAGCATTAAATTACATGGACAGGCGCGGTCTAAAAGCTTTAAGCAGTTCTGTCGATAGCAACAGAAAGTCCTACTATTAGTAAAATAGCAGAGTTAAAGTGACTATACGACAAAAGTGGAGACAATGTTAGTTAAACGTTGTTCTGTCTTCTTTCAGCTTAATTTAGATAATCCAATTTACTGTACATTACATGCACGAAATATTAAATATGCGTTTCTTTAGCTTACTGGATTATACGTAAAAATCGATGGAAAGGATAAAGTGGCCAAGCGTACGTCCCTGAATATAATTAATATACTGAAAAATAATATCAGACTAATTCAACTCTATATTTTGAACTACGATCAGTATTCATTATATAAATGATATTTTTATAGAATATTACAGAACATATGAGGTTTCAGTATATGTTTACCTGAATAGCCTTAAGAGAAACAATATAGAAGTATAAAGTCTTTTCAGCTATTGTAAATGCAAGCCTTACTTTCATCTCTTTGAACACTTCTGCTGTATTACAAAAATTGTCAAATTACATATTGAAATGTTTTAAGTGCCAAACCGAACATAAAAAATAAATAGCTTAAAATCAAAACATTTCGGTGTAGAAATATATTTAAAATGTATATTTTGAGTCTGAGCTTCATCTATATTGCACACAAAATAGTAAGGTCTGCATTGACTAGTAAATGTAAAATTCAAAAGGCGACTTACCACGCAGCAAAATATGTGTTCTTGTCAGATGGTGAATTCTTTTAAACATAGTTGACATTGCACATTTACTTGCAACACAAAACAATATTATTTGGATTTTTTTATAGTTCATATTTTTCAATACTTTTAATACGAGTTCGAATTTCAATCTCAGTTTCTTTAGAATGACATCACAAAAAATACAAACAGCGATGCAAACCATTCTATATACTATCAATAAGAAGGTGTGAGCGCTGTTCCTGGAATTCATACTTTCTATTTCACTCATAAAAAAGGCTTCAGATCATCAAACCGCTCCGTAACTAAGAACATGTCATGGACTCGAATGACATAGCTTTACAGCGAAATTTTAATGAAAAATGTAGTACAAAACTTAAAATATACGATATATTCCTTTACGAAATAAATACAGGGTATAAGTTCCTTTAGCAGTTAGCTTTCACAGACAAACAGTGCTTACGAAATGGACGCTATAACGTACATCTATTCAAGGTCGAATTTTGAACAATATGAAAATAACCCAAAAGAAGTTCAACAGCCATTTATTTAAAGTATAGCTAATGTCTCGTTACCAGAATCCGAGGGTAAGGGATTTAAATGAAGCGCTATGTATTGTTTAACATTAGCATAACGCTTAGATAAAAATACAGAAGCTATCCTAATAATAATTGCATATTCTCCATTAAGAAAACAATTTTCCACAAAGAACTTTTTTATGTCGTAGGTCAACATAAATTGCTTATTTGCCCTGATATATTTTCCATTGGTTATTCTCCAGAAATTGTTTTGCCTGTCACATTGAAATTCTTATACATGTAGCAGTAATATGACAACACATAAACACAAAAATAAAGCAACAACAACGAAATACTGTATCATTAATTTAGGACGTTACTGGAGAGTATTACTTTTCTGTGGTTGTTTTTACACACTTTTGAATCGTAAAACGGGCAAAACATTGATTGCTACTGTCGTTCATGTTATTTACTTCAGTTCACATATCAAAAAAAAATAGCTAAAGCATTACCTTCGTATTACCAGATAAAAGAAAAATAATATAATCAGAAAACCCTACCGATAATTACAGAATGTAACCGATTGATTATATTAAACAGACGTAAATGCATGTTACATCAAACTGAGTTCATTTTCTTATATATACAGGCTTGATAATAGTGATAAACTAATGACAAACATGGCTCTGTAATTACACTAACACGGAAGTTTTCCATGAACACAATTATACGAATGTAAGCGCGTCCGCCTACAGTCTTGTTTATAATCTATAACACCATTGCTTTAGCTATTAATTGCAATTCTGTACCTTTGCAATTAAATATCGACTTTTAAATTGGTTTAAACAATGATCACACTAATAATTACTTATGAGGAGAAAACTGCTGAGACGACGAAAACCTTATGAAACAGGTGCATTGCCTTGACACATGCTATTGCCTCTGAGAAACTTTCACATTGAAAATAAGGCTGGACATCCAGAAAATATAAAAGCGAAATATAACAGGATTTATGTGAAAATTTTGAGATTAAAATCATTTCAAAAGTTTCGTAAACATTTCAAGGTAACATCGTTTTACACCTATTACCTGATTTGTTTGACTCGGCAACGTGCACGCTTGTCATTTCAAGTCGATCCTCGCCTGGTCATAAGCTCTATCTTGAGATATTTTCATCAATGCGACCTTAAAATTATAGATAAATGTATTAAAAATCTAAACAACCTCACCAACTACAAGTACCACCTCAGTAAACAATCTACTGGTAAAACAAAAATGTGGCTGTCGATGAATTATGTTGAAGTATTTAGTACAGGGCTTCCCAGCCAGACGTGCTTGATGTCATAATTCATCGACGGCCTTGGAACATTTTATATCTTACATAAGAAGCCTTTTTAAGAAAAGAACATTGAGACATCGTTGCCTATTATCATTTGAGGACCAACTATTCTGAAGCTTTTTCATTTTATCAATAGTGGTTGAAGTTTCATGACAAAACCGATGGTATGCTTGCGCTGATATATTAGCTCCATGTAATATTCTTGAAATAACATAAATCGTCATTGTTATTGGTCGTTGTATGTTTGCGCATCAAGTTGTCCAACCACATAATATTCACGTGACCTAGTTGGAAGAAGAAATAAAATGCTTAATGGTCGACGTATGTAATGGTTAGTCATGTTTTGCTGTGAGTTGTGTCATCAGTTTATACATGATCAAATGATTGAAATGTGTGCTATGGTGATGAAGCTTGATCTATAAACTTGATCACCTAAACCATCTCCATTCAAGTTTCTATTATATTACTAATGCTATTGTAAAGTACAATAACATCAACAAGTACAAGTAAAAACAACTTTGATTAAGCTGACGGTGGTTGACTTATTTAATGGTTAGTCAAAGACTTCATCGAACTGTTTGAGTTTGCAAATGTCAACATTAAGGGAACAAAACCCTTGTTTTTTGTAGGGTGGAATTCACTAGGTGTTAAAATATTTAGGTCTGCCAAAACAATTTCACTTAAAACTTTACATACAAAACACATGAAAATGATAGACAATCTGTTACACTACTCACAACCTATACTATATAAAAACTAGTGCAATTGGTTTTTGAATTCCAACCCAGCAACAACTAATGACAATTTCAATCCGAACAATTAAGTTTCGAAGTTTTATGCATATGCTTAAGTCTTATAACAAGGCTTCACGTGTCTCCTTCCTATATTTAAATATACAATTATCTAGCAACCTTACACATTTCCTCTAGTTTACGTCGTCTGAGGCCTCTATCAAATTATGTCATTCATTACACGGTTGGCAATCAACAGTATGTTCATACAACGCCACTAAATGTCTTTTTATATAACCAATAAAAACTGTGTCCCGTTTGGCGTAAAAACTAAAATAAGCTTACTAGCTAAAAATGTAATGCTTAGCAGTATCTTTAATACACCACATCTTATTAAACTGTTATGGTCAGTTAACATAACAGTTTATAAGTTTATATGGATGATGAAATGTTCTACATCGGCAAAAGCAACATTTGGTTTAGACCCATCACAAAAACATGAAGTTAAATTAAATCATAATATACTGATGGAAAAAAGTGTTTTACGACTTTGGTTTTCGTCTATAAATCAATGTGACTAAAACGTTTCCGTATTGACCAATTGTGCTCATTCATTGACATTATGATTTCACTTTTGTTTTAAATTACACCATTATGTGCAGTATGTGCTCAGCAAAACGGACGATCCTCCACGGGTCATAAATTGTACAATTCGATAGCTTTCTTATCGTAATCACAAAAAGTGGAAAAAAATCTTAAAAAATCAGTGATGGGACGTCGGCCTGGAATTACGCTAGAGCAATTGCTCGGCATTTCCATTGCCACGAATCGACAATATCTCGATTGAGGAACAGATTTCAGCAATCTGGGAACGTCGCGGACCGACCTAGATCAGGCAGATCTCCTAAAACCACGCCGCGGGAAGACCACTTTCTCACAACGTCATCTCAACGCAATAGATCTTTTCCTAGTCGAAAGCGAGGTCGTCTGCTGAGGAATGCTACTGGCACAAGAATTTGCGACAGGAGGTAAGAAAAAGGCCATGCGCCGCTGGATTGAAAAAGTGCCGTTCGTACGTTGGCATTCCGCTGACGTTGCAACACCGTGAAAGAAGACTCCAATGGGCCAGGGTTCATCAGAACTGGACTCGCAGGCAATGGCGCAACGATCTGTTTCGGACGGATCGTAGTTTAGGGTGTCATTTGCTGATGGCAGGGTTCGAACTTGGAAGAAACGAGGGGAGAGGCTGGACCGAGATAATGTGACCGTTATGGAGGAGGTAGCGTGATGGTTTGGGCGGGCATACATCATGATGGAAAGACAAATCTCGTCATAGTGCCTGGTGATCTCACTGCTCAAAGGTTCTTTGACGAAACCATCGAGCCTGTTGTTGTACCGAATTAGCAACAACGTAAAGTTTGGATTTTCCAACGTGATAATGCCCGTCCACACACTGCGAGGCATACCCAGAACATTTTACTTAACTATAACGTCAATATATTGCAGCGGCCTGCAAAGATCACCGGATCTCTCTCCTATTGAGCACTTATCAGACCACTTAGGTCGTCAGGTGAGAGAGCGCCATGACGTCAACAACGTCCTTGATTTTCATCGTGCCTTGCAAGCTGAATGGGTCAGGATCCCATTGCAGGTCGGTAGAAAACTGATTTCCAGCATGAGACGTCGTTGTCTGGCAGTCTTAGTTGCGAATGGTGGGCACACTAGGTGTCCGTAGTTTTACGCCTGACCCCCAGCTTCATTTCAGGTATGCCGGAGACTAAGTGCCATAAAATTATGGAATAACATTGATGCGAGTCATTTGTGCTAAGAATCAAATATCTGAAAATGTATTTCATTAAATGATTTCGTACCTACCCTTTCCCTAGGAGTCAATCCTCTCTTAACTTGCTAAACTTTTTGCCATCAGTATAGTTAAAATAGTTTTAACTCCCTCAGTATTTGCGAATTTTGAATTTGATTTTGTGATAAGGACAATAACAGTTGGATTTCATTTGATTGAATATGGTTATTTTCTGTATGAAATGAAAGCCAAACATCGAGAGTTTTATTGAATTACATTCTAATAAGTGTGCCTGTATATGTTTCATATTTTTCAGCGTCTTCGCAATTCATTTCTAGTTGTTGGTGTATGAAATATTAAGGGTTGCAATGTTACCAGGAACTTTCGTGTTAAGAAATTGGTATAGATATACCTCAGGAATGAGAATTTATTGCGTTGTGACCTTGTCTGATCTTCTGGATAGCGTAATATAGCGCAGTTTGATTGTATTTATTACTGATAACCGTTGCTTAAAAGACATGATGCATTTTGTTAGTCAGTAAGAGAGCCCTGTAAATGGCTGTTACTACGCTACGCTCCTAAAGTACAAAGCGGCGAAAACGTGGCTAGAAAAAATGTGTGTGATTTAACAAAATATCGATACGAAACCAAGTTAGGACTATTTAACTATGATTTAAATGTTTTAAAGCCTATTTTTGCCACTTGTATTTATTCTACAACCGCCTGTCTTATGTCAATCATGTCTGTAACATGTCTCACAAGTTTCACCTACTATTAATGATGAAGTTGTATTGATTTTTAGGTTGACGTGAATTTAGCATGACACTGGAGAAGATTGGAATGATTGGTTAAACACAATAACCCGTAGGTTATCACAAGTGCCCAGGGTTTGATAAATACACTTATCACACGAATTTTAGTATATACAATACAATATATTGAACATGCTTGTTGAGATAAGAATCATGTTTGAATATTATTTTGCATTCATCACATGAGATAGAACCCCGGGTGATGAATGTAGACTCAATAATACACCAAGGGGGGGAAGGTTAGTGGTAGTTTTAAAATGTCTTGTATCCGACTTGCCTTCTTTTTCTGTTAAACAGGCCTTTTGTTTTGTTTTGTTTTGTTTTGTTTAATTGCGGTTTTAGGTAACAACGAAATTGTTCTTGTAGTATCACAATTTTACAGCGTTTCGTTGAGGGGGACATCCCAGGTATCCCTTTGGAGAATGAATCAACAATCTTCAGCTAGATAACCTAGATAAGCTGAACATGTTTTCTTGCATAAATATTGCATACGAATATTTTGTTTCTTTACAATGTATATCCGAAAGCTGCGTTTAAGGCCTTTCTATATATATTCAGTGAGCGAAGCCAGTGTCCTTATATGCATCAGGTGAAAACTGAAATACTATTTTTCTCCAAAAATGCAAATGGCACAGCTTAGATATCTTTTCGTTATCACACCCAAGTAGTCTTTACCGAGTTTTCTCAAATGTTGAAACTTGGGTAAACTATTGATTTTCCTAGGGGCTTCCTAATATGCATACACTCATATAGCGAACACATTCAAAACATTTATCTTTGTAACTGCAAATACCAGAAATTTTATTTGTAACATCCTGCATATATTTTTACCGAGTTTGTTAAAATGGTGACATTGGGTTCAGTTTTGGTCCTACCCAAGAACATGTTATTTTACAAAGACAAATATAGTGAAACGTGAAAACATCTTCAGAAAAGGGCTTAGATATGTTCTGTATAACATCAATTATATGTCCTTTACCAAGTTTGTTTAAAGGGTGGCCCTTGAGTCAAATTTGTCCCCGCCATAGGTGGAGTCTTAATTTACATGTACACAGACTAATACAATGTAACTAAAACAAACCTTTTCTCTAAAACCATAGATGTTAGAGCTGGTATTGTATGCATGTTTCATCATTACTGTATTGCTTGGTTGTCCATTATACAAAGTCCCTAGGGGTTACATTTTTATAAGGGGATTTACTGGTGGAGATAAAATGACAGTCATACTTTTGAAAACTACTGTAAAGGAAGTGCTAAGTCTTCGTTCTGAGAAGTTGTGACCTAACCCACTTTGTTGTTTTGCGGCCCGCTAAAGGGCCCGCTATTTGTATGGTTGCGTTTGAACTCACGGTAAACTTCAGCACTTGATTGAAACTATCATTATCAATTATTAAAAAAGTATGGTCATTTTTAATACAATTTGTAGACAGTCTATTTCTTAAATGTGTGGAGTTGTCGTCCGTGGAGATGGTGGTCTAGCGATAGGACGCAGACGGATCGAAGGGTCCTGGATGCAAACCCAGCCCGGGCCATCAATTATTTTCTGGGCAGAAAGTATATCCGACACACTAAACATAGGTGTATAAATGGGGTACCCTTGAATGTTTAATATTTGATTTAAATAAACTTATCATCGTCTGTCTTTTGTCGGAATTCACGTATTGGCATTAAACAGATGTATAACGGGACATTTTGATAAATCGTGATGGTCATGAAACGGTTTGTTCATATGCCATAAAAAATATCCAGTTCGGGTAAAAGTTAGTAAAATAGTTGGGTGAAAATACATAGACAATGGTTTTATTTGTTAATAAGTACTAAAGAACTTGTTTTTTTAGGCAAACGCGAATAAACTGGTTATAGGTTGCTTGCTCTATTTCGTTTGAAACAATATCTGGCCTGTAATGTTCATCTCAATGTTTTAAGAAACGCATTTATATGTAAGTTAAATTTGAAGGCCCGCTCTCATATCTTGTATTACAGTTCTTCTTGATGAAATATAACACGCTTCTATACTGCAAATGGCTGCGATAATACAGGCCTAAAACCAGACTTTAAAACCCGACATTCACTGTTTTGGGCTACGAATCAAAGTCATTCAAATAGT
This sequence comes from Nuttallia obscurata, assembly GCA_032358795.1. Taxonomy (NCBI): domain Eukaryota; kingdom Metazoa; phylum Mollusca; class Bivalvia; order Cardiida; family Psammobiidae; genus Nuttallia; species Nuttallia obscurata. The sequence goes on from JAULCC010166565.1 coordinate 19,686, forward strand.
AGCGCAAAGTGCAAAAGTCAGTTAGCTATACCACATATAACGCTGTAATATATCTGAACATACTTATTCATACAACTTTATCACATGACGCTGCTTATTTCCTGTGTAATATAATCATCACATATTTCTTATACAAACAACACGTTACATATAAGAACCGATAACGTCACAAAATCAGTAAGAATAATCATATTAACCTCTTAATATATTGTCATGTCATAAGAAGAATATCAGATTCATTTCCACTTTATAAAATTTTACCAGACTCGTCCTGGAATATTTATTAAGCTCGCCAGAGGCTCGTTTATAGATATTCCTGGACTCGTCTAATAAAATCTTATATAAAGTGAAAACTCATCAGATATCCTTTTATATCTTTTTATAACTTACAACTCAATTCTAGCATTATGTTAGTTGGTTTATTACCCTGCAAAAATTGGCATTTACTAAATACAGATTCCCATTGACTTGTGACATTACTTTTTACTCGAACTGGATCTTTCTATAATAAACGAAACTGTTTGATATAGAAACCAATAAATATGAGATAATTCGTTTAACAAAGTATGTTTACTGCTTACAGAAAATGAGAATGTTACATTAAAATATGTTTTTTTTTCCTGTACATAAATACAGTATGAGTAGTTTTATGTTATCCTCGGGTAAGTTGTGTCATGATTAGGTCCACATCTAATCGGAAGTTTCTCATAGCGTGTCTAGCTATGATCGTCCATGAAGAGTTTTTATAAAATCTGTATCCACGAGTGAGTAAATTGACTTCCTAGAATTGCACCAACATAATTCGCACGACTTTCATACTTGAGCTTTAACAATTTGTTAACTACTTTTATGTTTTAAGATTTTTTAACACCATGATGCCTAAGTTATTTTAACCTATAATCTGTTACCCGTTGCTTTCTGATAAATGTATGATTTATGACAAACCTTACACGCATACATCCGCAGAGTAAAATGATTTATACAGGGTGGGAAAGAAACACGGAGTAGCGTGACATTGATAGATCAAATATTATTTACAAAAACTCCTCGTGAAATCTTTGCCTGTCTTCACAACAATATCCAGTAATGATTTTTTCTGTTTCTGATAAAGTGATTTAATAGAAATCCATATCGGAAAGGACTATTTTATTTACTTCATGACAGATAGGTCGCAGTAAAACTGAAACTGATTATCACATCGGTCTGGTCGATAATTGAACGTTTTTTGAGAGTCCTAGAGATATTCCGATTACATAAATGTATAAATTTGATACAGATTATTATCAATCAGCTTTCTTCTTTTACACGCACATTTGATAAATGAGACATCGGAATGAAGAGTAGAAGTTTGACTGGTAATAATGTACAAATTCAAAAGTATATTAGGGTAATGATTTTACGTATAGCTAGCCCTTTCAAACAAGAACTGACTTAAAGGACCGACACATTTACTCGATCAAAAAAAATTAATCCGAGCCCTCTCTGTCCATAACCAGCCCTTTTTACGATTTTTTACAGCGGATTTATTTCATAAAATCCGCTGTTTTGTTGTTAGCTGGAAATCTCTAACTACCTAGAATAACCGGATACACGCGTGCTTCGCCATCTAGCGGTATCCAGTGTAAACAACCAGTGGTCAGAGCAACATCTACTACAGTTATCGGAAAATCTCGGCTATTTCAATTCTCCTAACCTACTTCAACTCAGAA